>VDFB02323292.1:0-41011 GCA_007258455.2 Sequoia sempervirens | reverse complement strand
ATTATTGTAGTCATGTTTCCCTCTCAAGTTCTTTGGTAGGGAATTACATGTGGTATTAGAGCCTAAGTTCTAACACTGGGTACTTCTATTTCATATGAGCCAATTATGTTGTCCTGGTGCTTAAACTCTTGAGCTTATGTTTTTCCCCCTTATGTCATCCTCACCTAATATCTATGACTTGCCTTTTGGTGTTGATGTGTAGAAAGATTCCTAGAGTTCAAGGTAGGGGTCATGGTAGAGGTCATGGTGGTGACCATAGGGATAACTTCTAGAACACCCCTTCTCAGAGTTCCCACGAGAGTGATAGTGAGGAATAGTAGGGTTCTCAAAATAATTCGGGATGCGAAAGTTAGAATCCAGGTCAGCCAAAGTTAGAGGGAGATCAATTGTGTCATTTACTTGAGGAGGTCCTTTCCTATCTAGGCCCTATATAGGAGGGTCCTCAGTAGGTGGTTAGGGAAAGAGAACGGTCTCCTAGGAGGAGAGATGTTACAACAGAGCAAGAGGCTATTTCGACAAGTCATATGAGGGATCTTTTGAGGGAACGCCCTCCTAATTTTGATGGTTCTGGTGGTGGATTGGATGTAGAGACCTAGTTGATCAACGTGGATAGTGATGTAGAGGTAGGGAAGATTTCAAGGTTTCAACACCACAAAGCAAGATTTGAAGTTGTCTTGTTTAAAGCCACCATTGATGCAAACTTGGTCCCACCCCTATATGAATCCTTAATACTTAAAATAGGTTATCTAACAATAGGAGGTCCATAAATGGACTGATAATGATAAGAAAAAAATGATGCAATTACCCTATAACTTGGGGTTAGCAAGTCTTAATGGTTCCCTTGCCAAACAAACTATATACCTAGTAGGACAACAAAATGGTATTTTTGACATAACTGGAAGGGGAAACCTAAAAATAAAAACATAAAAGCTATTTAGGATACCCTTTTGGGAGTTCTAATACATATTAAAAATTTAGGTATGGTTGTTTTGTAACACAAGGCTCTAAAATTGACTAACTCGCTGCCAAATTAGGCTTAAAAGGTTGAAATGAGGCCGCAAACACTAGGGCTTGGTCTATAAATCACTTTCTAAGTTCCCAAAACACTATCCTTACTCTGGAAGAGTCCTCATACATCTACCAACATGCTCCAATTTCCATATTTTCACTTTTCCACCATCTTACCACAAATAGCCACTTCTTTGATGTCTTCTTGGTCTAATACATGAAGATATTAGACCTCTAAAAACTCCTAGCACGTTCCATCATTTTTCTCTGCCCCTGCAACTTGGAGAAAACAAATCCTAGCCTATCTACATCCATTCCACCAAGTTTCATGAAATTTCATTAGTGGAATGGTGAGATTTTCATTTTCCTCTCCTTCAAGGTAGTTAACCTAGGGTTTTAGACCAGTCTAAGAGAATTGGTTATAAAATGCTCAAATATTGATGGAATTTAATGAAACCAAAGAAAATAGAAAGTAAACTTAGTGTTTCATCAACTCCAGTCAGTTTTAGACCATGGTAACATTGTACAAGACTGTACACAACACTAAAATTGCAAAATAATGTTCAAAATTGCAAAAACATAAATGTCTTTCAAATTACAAACTTACAACCTTAGCTTCGACCTTCCAAGGATTATTTTAACATGTCCCAATGGTTCCCAACTTCCATTTGAATTACAACTATACAACTTCCTCACTTACAAACAATGACTCTTCATATTCCCTATTTTTGCACTTTTACAACAATGACAACATTTTTGCAAAATTGAAAACTTATGCAACTTGACACTCCAACCCACTTAGTGACCTAATATGGACTCAAACACACATGAAATGGTCTTAAATGACCTCATTACATAAAACCATTAGAAGAAAAACAAAAATGACAATGCAGCCAACTTTGAACCTAAGGTGCTCCTGCACCATACTCCCAAGGAAAAATGAAATCAAGTCCCACTTGAGTACAAATTTGCAACAATGTATCCCTCCATGATGACATGATCCCAAATCACACAAGTAGTCTCTTCATAAGGTAGACCCTTCCATTCAGTCAAATACAAAAAATAGGCTTGCTTCCTTGGTATTTTGCGAGCCTTAGTGTCTAAGATGCACTCCAACCTTGGTGGGAAGTCTTGTATCCTCCCAACATCTACAAATTCTTGAGAACCTGCATCATAACTTTCAACCACAATCACTTGTGAAAAGTACAAATCAAAAGGTAAATTTGCAACTTTGAAATTAATGGCCCCTTTATTCACATATTTTCCGTGATTGCATTTGACATCTCCAACATGTAGTTGCTTCCCTTCTTCTTGATAGATGGCATAAAATGCCATATCACCTTGCTTCCCTTCCACATCCCATTTCATTTTTACCTTACGCTGCTTACCTATCAAGTTGGAAATTTCAACAAAAACATTGTGTCTTCCTTCTTTATCTCTAGCTAGTAGGATACCAAACATGATTCCTTGATCATGTTTCACTAACCTCAACTACAAGAATCAAATAAAATCTAACTCCCAATATCTCCCTGTCAAATGTTTGTAATGGAAGTGTATAGCCTTTACCTTCAATGGAAAAGAGAAAAGAGTGAGTTTTACTTTCCTTTTCAATTCCATCAACTCTAAGGTTTGGAAGGGGCTTGGACTGAAAATCAACAATACAACTCTTACCACCCAACTATATAATATCCAATGATGTTCTCTCCTTGAGGTTTTGCACAATCAATAGAACTTTCCTTTCCTCTGTCCATTTTAGTTTGCAATATAGAAAATGGAAGCTCTTGTTTGAAATTGAATCTCTCAACTTCATCTTATGTAGGGTTACCTTTCCAAAATTTCATAAGAAATACAAATAGACATTGGGTTGCATGCTCATATCTCATTTTCCAATGCTGAATGTATGCAATCACATGGAAAGGTTTTCCTTCCCATCCTATAAATCTTGCATGAGGACTAGTTCCTTCCCTTTGAGTGTTATCTATTATCAAATTAACATGCTCTTGCAACAAGTCTTGAATCTCTAATGGAAATTGATCAATCCTAACTATTGTCATAATAGTCCTAGGTTTACTCACCATTGTATTATCTACCTCTTTCTCTTTCATTAGCTACAAAAACTCCTTTGTACCCAATGGCATCACTCTAAACTCCACTTGTGTGTTTTGGCTTTCTTCTTGCAATGGTGTAAGGGTGTAAGAAACCCCATCCTTCTCTATAGCATATGTATTTTTCCTTCCATCATGAATGACTTTCCTATCATATTTCCAAGGCCTTCCCAAAAGAAAATGACACACATCCATTGGTATAATATCACACAAAACTTTATCTTTGTATCCCCCTCTATGAAACTCAACCCAACTTTTTTCATTAACAACTACTTGTTGATCTTTGTTAAGCCAGGAAACAGTATAAGGAGTTGTATGAGGGATTCTTTTTAACTTCAGATTTTCAGCCATTTCAACAAAGACCAAATTATATGTGCTACCTGAATGAATCACTACTTTGCAACACTTACCCAAACACTTACATGTGGTTCTGAAAAGAGACTTTCTTTGTGGAGGCTCCTCCATTGTCACTTTTATAAAAGTTATTCTCGCCATGAAAGACTCACCAATTTTTGGATCAACATTATGTGATGAAGAATGCACACTTTCATTGTCCTCTATTTATGCAAGCTGATTACTTCTTTCTCCTCCAAATGAAGTAGTGGACTAATTTTTAGTACATTGTCATGCTTGATGGCCTACATATTTTTTGCATGCATAAAATTTCCTTATATATCCACTTGAACCTCCTCTTTGGCCTCCAAATCTACCCCTTGAATCTGATTTACCTCCTCTAAATCCACCTCTTGAATCTGCAACTTGTTCTTGGACTTTACTTGCCTCTCCCTAACTCTCATGTGACTATCTTGAATCATGAAATTCTCCTCTATCTCTACCTTGTTTCTCTTTCCTTCTCTTCAATTGGTCTTTAGCCTTGATTACCAATTAGTAACATTCTTCCACCATTCTGGGAGTGGTGATGCTTAATTCATCTTGGAGGTTGAATCTCAACCCATTCATATATCTTGCCATTGTTTCTTCATCAAATTCTATATGACTTTCTTTTATACTCAATTTCTAGAATTCCTCTCTATAGGTTTGCACATCCATATCCTTTTGTTTGAAATTTTGAAGTCTCTTAAACAATTTAATAGTGTAATCAATAGGTAGGAACTTACCTTTGAGTTTAGCCACCATCCTATCCCAAGAGGTGATTTTTGACTTTCCCTTCTTTCTCCTTTCACTTTGTACATAATCCCACAAAAGCAAAGCATGGCCCTTAAATTTTGTCTTGGCCAATTTCACCCTTTGATCCTTTGGCACATCTTCATAGTCAAAATAGTTATCCAATGCTCCTATATAGTCTAGGATCTCTTCACCATCCATCTTTCTTCCATACATAGGTAATTCCATCTTGATCTTATGCTCATCTCCCTTGACTACTTTCAGGAGATTTTCCATCCTCAAGTCATAAGGATCCATCTCTTCCTCAAACCCTTGGTAAATTCTCTCCCCCCCTTCTTCTTCTTGGCCACTCAAGTCTCTTGTGACCATACCTCTCTTTTGTCTTGTTTCCAATGTAGCAAGCCTCTCCTTCAAATCTCTCATCTCTCTCATCTCTTTAGCGTGTCTTTCCTTTAACTCACTCAATTCTCTAGCAATGGAATTCTCTTTTGGAGGCATATTTTTATTTCTTCAACTCAATTTTTCTCTTCAAATCATACCTATCCTTTGATACCAATTTGATGCAGAGGTAGAGAATATTTCAAGGTTTCAACACCACAAAGCAATATTTGGAGTTGTCTTATTCAAATACACCATTAATGCAAACTAGGTCCTACCCCTATATGAGTCCTTAATGCTTCAAATAGGTTGTAAAACAATAGGAGGGACCTAAACGGACTAAGAATGATAAGCAACAAATGATGCAATTGCACAAGAACTTAGGGTTAGCAAGTTTCAATGGTTCCCTTGCCAAATGAACTTTATGCTTAGTAGGACAACAAAATGTTTTTTTTTGAAATAACTAGAAGAGGAAACCTCAAAAAAAAAACATAAAATCTATTTTGGATACCCTTTTGATAGTTATAAGACATATTCAAAATTTAGGTATGGTTGTTTTGTAACATAGGGTTCTAAAATTAACTGTCCTACTATAAAATTAGGCCTAAAAGGCTGAAACACAAGTACAAGCACTAGGGATTGGTCTCTAAATCACTTTATGAGTTCCCAAAATTCTCTCCTAGCTTTGTAAGGGTCCTCATATGTCTACCAACATGCTCTAATTTCCAAATTTTCACTTTTCCATCCTCTTACCACAAATAGCCACTTCTTTGATGTCTTTTTGGTTTAATACATGAAGATATTAGACCTCTAAACACTCCTAGCATGTGCCAACGTTTTTCTATACCCTTGTAACTTGGAGAAAAAAAAACCTAGACTATTTACATCCATTCCACTAAGTTTCATGAGATTTCACTGGTGGAATGGTGAGATTTTCATTTTCCTCTCCTTCAAGGCAGTTAACCTAGGGTTTCTCACTTGTCTAAGAGAATTTGTTATAAAATGCTAAAATATTGATAGAATTCAATGAAACCAAAGAAAATAGAAAGTAAATTTAGTGTTTCATCAACTCCAATCAGTTTTAGATAATGGAAACACCGTACAGGACTATACACAACATTGAAACAATGAAATAACATTCAAAATTGCAGAAACAAAAATGTCTTTATTATGTTTCTTTCAAATTACAAGCTTCCAAACTTGGCTTCAACCTTCCAAGGGTTATTTTAACATGTCCCAATCATTCCCAACTGCCATTTGAATTACAACTATCCAACTTCCTCATTTACAATTGATGAGTCTTCATATTCCCTATTTTTACACTTTTACAACAATGACAACATTTTTGAAAAATTGACAACTTATGCAACTTGAAACTCCAACCCACCTAGTGACCTAATATGGAATCAAAAACACGTGAAATGGTCTTAAATGACCTTATTACATAAAACCATTACAAGAAAACCAAAAATGACAATGCATCCAACTCTAAACCTAAGGTGCTCTTGCACCAAATAGGTGTTTCGCCATGCATCTGTATGGTAGCAACACCAAGGTGAGATGTACCATCATGCACCTTAGATGTTTTGCTTCTACATGGTGGCATTTGCAGGAACATAAATTACATCTAGATATTGGCTCAATTTCTTGGGAGATTTTTTCAAAGAGGTTCAGATCTCATTTTCTGTCAAACCACTAGAGACAATGTCATGTTGATGAGTTTCACAAGTTGAGATAGATGGCTATGTCAATAGAGCAATATGAGCACAGGTTCTTTGAGCTTAAGCAGTATGCTAGGATTGGTGATGAAGAGGCTATGTTAGTGCAACATTTTTTTAGGGGTTTGAATGCCCGTATCAGTGGAGGAGTATGTTTCTTCAAGACGAAGACCATGGAGGTGGTAGTGGAAAAGGCTCGTTTGGTAGAGGAAAATTTGGCCATAGCGTTAGGTCATACAAGTGTACAAATTGGTAGTGCACCTCCAACAAGTTTTAATTCTAGAGGTGGTCAATCTTAGGTAGCAAGTTCCTGGGTATGTGTAGGATCATCATGGAAAAAACAGGCTCTTAAGTGGCGATGAAAATTCAAAAAATTAGAGTTAAGAAACTTGACATAAAAATTCGAATAAGTTATCTATATTATTTCAAAAATATGTAACAATAGAATCTATAGCAAATTGAATGTAGTTTCTAAACTACTAGGTTTATTTAAAAAATAAATAAATCTATTTGGTGAAAATTTGAAATTTCAATGCAATAGTACTTAAATTTCAAGGAAAAAATAAGTAGGTGTTTGTTTGACCACCCTAACCACAATAAAATGATAATATTTTTTAATAAAATTTTAGATATAAGTAGAGGAATCATGTCTTGATGTGATGCATATTATTTTTTAATTTTTTTTTCAAGTAAATAATTAATTATGAATTTTTTATTACAACTTTTGAAAAATATAAAAAACTGGTATGTCTGACCACCTTAACACTGTCAAAACTTCATGAAATTCAATTATTATTATTTTAATCCTATAGTATGTGAAGCATAGAATGTGACACATGTTTCAGATTCAAAAAAAGTGGTACTATTTGAAAGCTATAGATGTTTTTCAATTAGCCTATCAATCAGGACTTTAGTCATAATTCAAATAGAAAATGAATAATAATTATTTATTAAATTCAAAGTAAAGCATAATTTATATTGGTTGAAAGCTAAAAATCTCCTTTAAAAACCCTTTTCGTTTCATCAATTTTGGGTAAAAAAAAGGTTGTCAACCACATGGGCAATCATATCTCTTACATATTGCCACTTTTTGGCCCATCATGATCCTACACATACCCTCCTCTAGGATCCATCATGGAACCACTAAGGGTGAGCAACAATAGTAGCAACAATATTCCCAATCAAAACCTAAAAATTCTCAGTCTTAGCAAGGTGGTAGGTTTCAGTCTAGGAAAAATTAGAGTTGGCAGCAAGGAAAGCATGATCATTCCAATCAACTAACTTAGAGCTCATAGACTATAGCCAGTAGAGGTAGTTTTCAGTAGTCCAGTGCACCCCCAAGTGGCAATGGATATGGTAGAGGTACAAGATGTTTCTCTTTTGACTACCAGGGCCACATAGCTAGACATTATCCTTAGAGGAACACAATAGGATTTCGTCAGAGGCCAACAACTTAAGAGCCAATAGTGGGTGATATAAGTAGGTCCCACAAAGTGTTTGTAGCAGTTGATAACTGCTAGGAAGAGCATTAGGTCACAGTGCTGGAGGCTACAAGTGTGTTGCAGGGTAGTGGTATCTTTATTCTTTTTGACACTGGTGCTTCTGATTCATTTATTTCCCCCTCTTTAGTGGAGCAATGTGGACTGGTGGTAGCAAAGTAGGGTGTTAGGTGGCAGGTCAAATTAGCCTCTAGAGCTAAGGTAGTAGTAGAATCCCTTGTGCATGGTTCTGGTTTGAGAATTGGTTCAATCATTACCACGATGGATCTCTGCATCATACCCCTAGGATCTTATGATGTAGTGTTGGGTATGGATTCATTGGATGCTCATCAAATAGTGATAGATTTCTGACATAAGTTGGTATGGTGGGTGGATCATTTAAGTAGAGAGGTAGAAGTATTTGGAATTCAAAGGCCCATCTACTTATGTATGATTTATGCTATGCAGTTGAGGAGATGTTTGTGTTAGGGTTGCTAGTTGTTTGTTGTGACGGTTAATGATTTGGAGTTAGGGGAGAGTCGAGAGGTGTCCCTTGATGATTATCCTATCCTTAGAGAATATTCTAATGTCTTTCCCAGCAAGATTCCAAGGATGCCACCTAACCGTGACATTAATTTTAGGATAGACGTTGTTCCTGGAGAAAAACCTATTTCTTGAGCTCCATATTAGATAACCACTCAGAAGCTTAAGGAGCTTTAGTTGTAGTTAGAGGAGTTGTTGGAAAAGGGGTTCATTTCTCCTAGTGTCTCTCCTTGGAGATAACCAATTGTATTTGTGAAGAAGAAGGATGAATCCCTTTGGTTGTGTATTGAGTATAAACAACTAAATAAGGTGACAGTGAAGAACAAATACCCCTTACCGAGGATGGAAGATCTCTTTGATCAAATTAAGGGAGCCAAGGTGTTTTCAAAGATTGATCTAAAGTTTGGGTATCATTAGTTGCAAATATTTGATCAAGACATTCATAAGACTACATTTTGCACTCGTTATAGACACTATGAGTTCACCATTATGTTGGTCAGGTTGACAAATGCACTGTTTGTGTTCATGAGCTTGATGAATGGAGTGTTTTGTACCTACCTTGATATATTTGTCCATGTGTTCTTAGATGATATTTTGATTTATTCAAGGATGAGGGAAGAGCATTAGGAGCATTTGTGGTAGGTATTGTAGTGTTTGAGGGAGAATCAATTATATGCAAACTTGGCTAAGGGTGAATTCTTTCAGATATAGGTGAGATATTTGGGGCATGCTATTTCAAGAGAAGGCATTTCCATGGATCCTTCAAAGATCCAAGCCATCATAGATTGGCCTTCCCCCACTAATGTTTCAAAGGTTCATAGCTTTATGGGTTTAGTAGGCTTCTATTGATAGTTTGTGCAAGGTTTTTTGAGGATAGCTCACCCTATCACTTCTCTTTAGAGGAAAGGAAAGAAGCTCATTTGGCCAAAATAGTGTTAGTCATCCTTTGAGACTCTTAAGGAGAGGTTGACAAGTGCACCCATTTTGGCAGTTCCTGATCCTACTAGAGACTTTGTGGTGTGTACTGATGTGTCTTTGGAGGGTTTAGGAGCAATTTTGATGCAGGATGGTTGTGTGATTGCCTATGAGTCTCACAAAGTCAAGGATCATGAGTTGAACTATCCCACACATAACTTGGAGTTAGCCATCATTTTTCATGCCTTAGTGAGATGGAGACACTTTTTGTAGGGGCATCGGTTTGAGTTACATAGTGATCACTACAACTTATAGTACATATTTATGCATCCAAACTTGAATGCTAGGTAGAGGCAGTGGATGGAGTTCTTATGTGAGTATGATTTTGAGGTGAAATATATCTAGGGTAAGGAAAATGTTATGGAAAATTCCCCTAGTTGATGGAGTCATGGGCTCTCAGTGGTGACTCTCGGTGTAGAATTGAGGAGTCAAATTCTTATAGCACTTGGACCGGTAGATAGTTGGTATTAGGAGGTGAAGTCAAAGGTTGAGTCCGGTAGAACTTTGGAGGGTAGATTTGTGGGTTATTTGCTTCAATTAGATGGTCTCTTGTGGAATTTAGGTTGCATTGATGTTCCTCCTATTGAGGTTCTTTGCACCCTAATCATGTTAGAGGATCATCGATCTCCCTACTCTCCTCATCTGTGTGTCAAGAAGATGTATGCAAACCTTCGTTAGTTGTATTTTTGGGTTGGATTGAAGAAGGATATTATAGAATTTGTCTCGAGGTGTTTGGAATGCCAGAGAGTTAAGGTAGGGAACCAACACCCCATAGGTCTTTTACAGTCGCATCTTGTTCCAAAATGGAAATGGGACATCATTTCAGTAGATTTCATAGTTGGTTTTCTGATGTCTTCTCATTATCATGACACCATCATGGTCACCGTTGACAGGTTGACTAAGGTGGTGCACTTCTCTTTAGTTCGGTCATTGTATAATGCTTCTTTTGTGGCTAGAATTTTCATGGAGGATATAGTTAGATTGCATAGAATTCCTTGTAGAATTATTTCTGATAGAGATCCAGTGTTCACTTTTACACTTTGGATGTCCTTGCAGCATGCTTTGGGGACCTAGTTGAGCTTTAGTTTTCCTTATCATCTGGAGATAGATGGGCAGGCCAAGAGAGTCAACTAGGTTTTTGAGGATATGCTTAGGATGTATGTCATGGACCAAGAGCCTCAATGGGAGGATTACCTATAATTAAAGGAGTTCACATATAACAATGGGCACCATAGTTCTATTGGTATGCCCCCTTTTTAGGCATTGTATGGTCATCCTTGTCAAAATTTGCTGAGTTGGGAACGTCTTGAGGAAAAATTCCTTCTAGGACTTGAGATGTTTTAGGAGATGGAGTAGTAGGTTTCCCATATTAGAGAGCATTTGGTGGCAATGCTTGATAGACATAAAAATTAAGTAGATGGTCATAGGGTTGATCATCAATTTTCAGTTGGTGACCAGGTATTCTTATAGGTGTATCCATGAAAGAGTTTGGTTTGCTATGGAAAAGGCTCTAAGCTCACACAAAATTTTGTAGGGACATTCAAGGTTGTGGAGAGGATTGGTCCTATTGTGTACCATCTTGCTTTGTCGCCCAATCTATCATGCATTCATGATATATTTCATATTTTTGTTCTTAGACCATATTATCTAGATATTTCTCATGTACTTGACTGGAATGCTTTATAGGTAGAGGATGGGAAGCTAGCTCTAGAGCTCATGGCCATTCTACAACATAGGAAAATCACCCTCAAGGGGTGAGACGTTGAGTAGGTGAGGGTCTAGTGGGATCCTAATGATGAGGCTTCAGCTACTTGGGAGGATGTAACTCAGATACGAGAGTTATACCCTTGTTTGCAAGCTTCCAGGAGTAAGCCTGATTCTAGGAGGGGAGGATGTAGTGCCCCTCATGCTATTCTCTATTAGATTGGTAGTTTTTTTGTTAGGACAAATATTATGACACTTTGTGGATGTTAGATTTATTGCTATGATGACACTTTGATGATACTTTGGTAATATTGATACTACTTGAGTTATGCACATGCTATGACAGATATATGGACTTATTAGTTTATGTGGATTAATTTAATTACGAGCATTATGTGATTATCTAACCATGGTTACTATACAATTATCTGGTGATTGCTCTGTGTTGTTTGATATGTAACTGATTGTTATACATTGATGTTGTTACTTGTTTTATGTGAAAGGGATAGTGTCCATTACTCATTCGTGAGTACCCTACTATGCTACAATTTCCTTTCATGGTGTATCTGATTGTATGATTATATATTTGTGTGACCATTTTGTTTGCTATAGGTTGCAGGTACCAGATATCAACTCCACCTGAATTGGCAAGTTTCAGTGTGCCTTAAACCCAATGGAAATTGTTGAATGAAGATAACGTATGGTCACCTACCCTTGCCATCATTCTTAAAGAGGATGAGTATTCAATTGGCTATCCCTTTAGTATTTCCTATTGCTGTAGTCAGTTGTTCTCGTTTTGACCTTTTTTATGCTTAGGTGATTATTATTGATATTTGGTTGTTTAAATTAATTAATAATGTTGTTTGATTAATTGATGAATTAAATAAATTATTAAGTTAAAAAGTATTTTGACAACTAAATATAAATATATTTATTATTAATGATGGGATTATAATAAATTAATAATGTGGGAAAATATTATAATATAAAATAAAATATTAAAACATAATGTGATAATGGATAAGCAGTAAAGACAATTAAAAAGATAGAAAAAAATTTCTTGGAGCACATGTGTGACTTCAAACTGAATGTCGAAAATAAACTTGTAATTGTGAGATTTTTATTTTATTTTATTTTCAAAATCAGAGAGCTTTCTTGGGTAAATAATGATCATTTTGGAGAGATATGGATTATGGATTATTAATGATTTTTTTTGGGTTTTTGAAAAGAAAACTTTGTCTGCAAGAGAATGTCAGTAGAATAATAGTGTGTTGTTGATTATTTTAGAAAATTGGTTTGGAGAAAATCAATGAAGAATTCATTAAGGATTTGGAAGAAGTGGATTTTTTTGGATATTGCTGATATGTGGTTGTCATTGATGTCAACACTATTGGAATTAATGTCTTTAAGGTTGTATATGTCAAGTATATTGAGAAAATTGTAATAAAATAAGTTGCAGGTTGTCGGTGATGTAGTGAAGTTCAAAATGGTGGCTAGCTCAGTATATTCATGATAAGAGGTTGTAGATTAAAGGGTTTGTTGTTGAGTATATATAGTTTATCCATGTGAAGTTTTAGAAGTTCACATGAATATTTGATTGAGTTATGAGTATCTATGTTATGTTAGTTGTTATATTGCTTTACTTGGTGTTCCTGAAAGAAGATGATGTGATTCTAGTAATTTTAGTTGTTGCAGATTCTTCTATGGTAATTCATGATGCTTGTGGATGTTTCTATATCATGCTCTAGCTATGTTTTTGTTCTGCATTGATCGTTGTGCTCGCGATTGGTAATTTTTCTTCTATGAGTTCATGTTTTTCATGATCATGGCAGACAGGGTGATTGTAGCATGTTGTGGATCTTTGAGGCATAATTGTTTAAGGTGTTTCATGTTTGAGGATGTTGTTTTGGGTCCTTAGTATGTTTTGGATGACATTGGTTGATTCACATTAATAAATTGCTTATTGATTTGGGCCGACAGTTTGTACACATTTTATATTTTGTTGGGACGACATGTAGTTGATGATATCCCTAGTTGTGGATATATATGATCGATTGTTTATACCATTTGATGGAATGGTGTGCACAAATAATGTTCTAATCTTTTGAAGGAAGAGGTACAGTGTGAAGAAGAGTGAATGAGTGAAAATGTTTACGTGCTTAACCAGAACTATAATTAAGCATTAGAAAATGCTATTTTCTCAGTTCAAAATCTTCCGAATGTAATCTGAATGTTTCTATAAGACAACGTGTCTTCTTTTGGGCAGTAAGACTTTTTGTATTTGAGCAATGAGCTCTAGGAAGTGTGCTTGAATGCATGTACATTCCCCATTTATAATTCTTTTATACTTTTAACAGAGTATAATCTTGTGGATTAACCTCCAACATGGTTTTTCCCCTAATAGGGTTTCCATGTAGAAAAAATTAATGTTATGTGAGATTTGATGTGGTGATTGTTTATGCTTTTAGTTTTATTTATCAGATCTGAGAATAAGTTTAATATATATAATTTTTTTGACAACTGATTCACCCCCCCTCTCAATTTTTTTCCCTTGTGTTTCCACAAATTGATATCAGAGCAAGTTCCTCAAAAGAAGTTCAATAGCTTGAGGTGATCCGGGATGGTGACATATAAGAAGGATAGTCCAAGATTTGATGGAACTAATTATTCTATGTGGATGACTCGAATGCAATGTCATCTGAGATGCATTGGTGAACTTTACTGGACAATAAAAAAAATAGGTATATCATCCCATAGAATGGTCCCTCTATTGCAGGTGAGATTAAGGAAGCCGAGCATAATATCAAGGCTAAGGAAGCATTGTTGAGTGCTTTGACTAATTCCAATATTACAAATGTAATGGAGATGAAGACTACTTATGAGATATGGAAAAAGTTGGAAACTTTGTATGAAGGTGATACCCATGTGAAGATTGCTAAGTTGCAAAGCTTGAAGGGGAAATATGAAATGTTGAGAATGGGTGAAGATGAGAACATCACTTCTTTTATGCAGAGAGTGAATGAACTTGTGTGTAGTATCATATGTGCTAGTGGAACATTGGAAGAATAAGAGATTGTTGCTAAAGTGCTCAAATCCTTGCCTGCTACATACAAATCCAAAGCTATGACTATTGAGGAGATTTAGACTATGAAAAATGTAACTAGAGCATGTTGATTGGTAAGCTTACTGCTTTTGAGTTAAGTGAGTTTGGTTATTCTCTTCCTAAGACAAAATCTTCATTCAAGGCTACTATCTCTAGAAAAGATAAGAAAAGATATGATCCAAGAGAAATTTCCTCTAGAAAAATGTCCAAGGATGAGTAGGAAATGAGAGATATTGAAGAAGAAGAGAGAAAACTAGATGAGCTTGAAGCACTTATTGTCAAGAGGGAAGCTAGAGGAGAAGGTAAGTATAAAGGGAAATTTCCTCTTAAATGTTTTTCTTGTAATAAGATAGGTCATTTTACCTCAAGGTGTCCAAAAAGAGTTCCTAAGCCAAGACCTAACAAGCCTAGATTCTAAAGAAAGTGTTATTATGTTGTTGATGAAGGTGTGATAGATGATGAATCTAATAAAGGGAATTTAAGTGAGGAAAAATGGGTATTATTTATATCAAGGAAAACGATCCAGTACCTATTGAATCTACTAGATACACAAATGTGGAGAAAGCTCTAGCTACCTGAGTTGAAGAAAAAGATGAATGGGTGATTGATAGTGGATGTTCCCATCACATGACAAGTGATAAAAGTAAATTTGTGAGCTTGGAAAAGTATGATGGTGGTATTGTAAGATTTGGTGATGACAAAGCTGGTGTAATCTGTGGCAGAGGATCCATTTATCTTGATGGTAAGCATAATATTGATGACATTCTATATGTGGAAGGTTTGAAACATAATCTCTTAAGTGTTGGACAAATGGTTGACAAGGGATACAATCTTCAATTCAATAATGGAAAGTGTAGAATATTTTTCACCTAAATGCTACTAGTAAAAGTTGTCTAATTGCTCAAGTTGATGAAAGTTGGTTGTGACATAGGAGAATGTGTCATGTAAAATTTGACAATATTACCAAGATAAGTTCTACTCAGGAAATGAGATATATTCCTAAGTTGATAAAACCTACTAATGCTATATGCAAGGAATTTCAGTTAGGGAAGCAAACTAGAGTTTCATTCCAGAGCAAACAACATTGTTCAAATGAATTGTTGGAGCACATATTGACTTGTGTGGTCCTTCTAGAGTCAGAAGTTTACAAGGAGATAGGTATTTCATATTACTTATTGATGATTATTCTAGATTGATGTGGGTCACTTTCTTAAGGAAATTTTTTGAAGCTCTAGAGAAATTTAATATTTTTAAGGCTATGGTTGAGAAAGAGATAGGTCTGAAGATTAAATGTTCGAGATTAGATAGAGGTGGTGAATTCACTTTTGATGAGTTTAATTCTTTTTGTGAAGAGCATGGGATAAAGAGACAATTATCTGCCATGGAAACCCCTTAGCAAAATGGAGTTGTGGAAAGGAAAAGCAAGAAAATTCAAGAAGTTGCTAGGACTATGATGCAGGAAGGAAATGTTCTACATATCTACTAGAGAGAAGCTATGAGTATTATCATTTACACTCTCAACTAGGTACATGTCAAAGGTGATACCAATAAAACTCCTTATGAGCTATGGTATGGTCATAACCCTACTACTAGATACTTCAAAATCTTTGGGAGTAAATTCTATATCAAAAGTGATGAAGATATAGGAAAGTTTGATGTTAGAAGTGATGAAGGAATCTTTCTTGGTTATTCTACTAAAAGTAAAGCCTACCAGTGCTACAATAAGATATTAAGGAAAGTAATTGAAAGTGATAATGTCAAGGTTGATGAAAACATAGTTATATCATCTAGATCCTATGGATATGATTCAGATGATTAGAATGACAATTTAGATAAAGGAAAGAAAGTTCAGACTCCAAATCAAGTTCATATCATTCTGGTGAATCAAGAAAATCAAGAGAAAGGAGCTAGTGAAAGTGTTGAAGTGAGATCACAAGAGCCTAAAGTTCAAGAACATCCTAAGGCTCCAAGGTATGTAAAACTAAATCATTCAGAAGATTAGATTATAGGTGATAAGAACAAAGGTGTTCAAACTAGGAGAAGAATTGCAGAAGAATATTGTTTGATCTCGAAGACTGAGCCTAATAGTGTCAATGAAGCATGCAAAGATGAACATTGGGTGGAAGCAATGAAATAAGAACTACTGCAAATTGAGAAGAATGATACATAGATTCTTGTTCCTAGACCTTAGGACAAAAATGAAATTGGAACTAAATGGGTCTTTCAGAACAAACTAAATGAGAAAGGTGAAGTTGTTAGAAAAAAATCAAGACTTGTGTGTAAAGGATATTCTCAGATGGAAGGAATTGAATTTGAAGAGACTTTTGCTCCTGTTGCTAGGATTGAAGCTGTGAGACTATTTCTTTATTATGCTGCTTACAAAAACAACAAGGTTTATCAGATGGATGTCAAGTCAGCAATTCTAAATGGTGAACTGGAAGAAGAAGTGTATAATGAGTAACATGATGGATTTCAATTGACTGATCAGTAAGATATGGTTTTTCGGTTGAAGAAAGCATTGTATGGACTTAAGCAAGCCCCAAGAGCATGGTATTCTAGATTGGACAAGTATTTTTTGAAGCTTGGATTTAATAAAGGTACTACTGATAGTAATTTGTATTTCAAGATTGATCATGATAAACATTTGATTATTGAAGTCTCTGTTGATGATATCATTTTTCGAGGAGATGATAGTTTGTGCATGAATTTTTCTAATGAGATGCAAAGTGAGTTTGAGATGTCTATGATTAGAGAAATGAAATTATTTTTAGGATTGCAAATTATTCAGCTAGATAAAGGAATCTTTATATCTCAGTCCAAGTAAGTGAAAGAAGTGCTAAAGAAGTTTTGTATGGAAGATTCAAAATCGGTTGTTACACCTATGGTGACTAGATGTAAGTTGACAAAAGATGATGATTCTCCTAAAACAAATTAGGCTAGATACAAATCCATGATTGGTGGATTGCTCTATTTGACTCAAGCTAGACCTAATATCATGAATGTCGTATGCATTGTTGAAAGATTTCAAGTTGATCCTAAGTAATCTCATGTGATAGCTATGAAGAGGATTTTTAAGTACTTGAAGGGGATAGTTGATTTTGGCCTATGGTATTCTAAAGAAGACGACCTTACTTTGAGTGATTTTACTGATGCTGATTGGGTAGGAGATGTGAATGACAGAAAGAGTACTAGTGGTGGTGCATTTTTCTTGGGAAAGAAGTTGATTTCATGGTTAATTAAGAAGTAGAATGCCATTTCTTTGTCTACTGCAAAGGCAAAATACATTGTTGTTGCTAACAATTGTACTCAAGTATTGTGGATAAAGCAGATGTTGAAAGATATTAGAGTTATGTATAATGAACCTATTGCTATATTCTATGATAATTCAAGTGAAATTAACATTTATAAGAATCCGGTGTTGCATTCAAAAACCAAGAATATATCTATCAAGTTTCACTTCTTGAGAGATGTGAGTGAAACATACGTTAGATTGGAGTATGTGCCCACTAAGGAACAAATTGTAGATATCTTTACCAAGCCCTTGCCTAAGGATAATTTTGGGTATCTCAGAGGGAAGCTAGGGGTGAATACCCCTCCTAATTAGAATTAAGATGCATTGACTTGCATCAATCCGTCCATTTCATAGTCATATCTTGTGATCCAGATTGATGTTGTGGTGGATGCTACTCAAGGGGAGTAGTCAGATGTTGAGAAATGTGGTTCAAAGCTTGTGTGGAGAAAGATAATGTGTATCTTTGTCATTGATGTCAAAGGGGGAAAAGAGTCATGTGAAAAACTGTGAAAGAGTTAAGGAGAAAAGAGTTAAAATCTAAGGGGGGGAAAGTGCTAAGAGAAAGTTGCATTGATGGTGTTTTTCACATCATGTGTTGGCATCAGCATCAAAGGGGGAGATTGTTGGATATTGCTGATATGTGGTTTTTAGTTATGTCAACACCATTAGAATTAATGTCTTTAAGGCTGTATATGTCGAGGATATTGAGAAAATTGGAATAAAATAAGTTATAGGTTGTCTACGATGCAATGAAGTTTAGAATGGTGGCTAGCTCAGTATATTAATGATAAGAGGTTGTGGATTAAAGGGTTTGTTTTTTAGTATATCTAGTTTATCCATGTGAATTTTCAAAGGTTCACATGAAGATTTGATTGAGTTCTGAGTATATGTGTTATAATAGTTGTTTTATTGCTTTAGTTGGTGTTCTTGAAAGAAGATGATGTGATTATAGTAATTTGAGTTGTTGTGGATGCTTCTGTGGTAATTCATGATGTTTTGGATGTTTCTAGATCACGCTCTATCTGTGTTGTTGGTTTGCATTGATCATTGTGCTCGCGATTGGTAATTTTTCTTCTATAAGTTCATGTTTTTCATGATCATGGCTGATAGGGTGATTGTAGCGTGTTGTGGATCTTTGAGGCATAATTGTTTAAGGTGTTTCATGTTTGAGGATGTTGTTTTGGGTCCTTACTATTTTTTGGCTGACATTGGTTGATTCACATTAATAAACTATTTATTGATTTGGGCCGATAGTTTGTACACATTTTATATTTTTTTGGGTTGACATGTAGTTGATGTTATCCCTAGTTGCAGATATATATGATCGATTGTTTGTACCATTTGATGGCATGGTGTGCGCAAATAATTTCCTAATATTTTGAAGGTAGAGGTAGAGTGTGAAGAAGGGTGAGTGAGTGAAAGTTTTTATGTGCTTAACCAGAACTATAATCAGGCATTAGCATATGCTATTTTCTTAGTTCAAAATCTACTGGATGTAATCCAAATGTTTCTGTAAGATAGTGCATCTTCCTTTGGGTAGTAATCCTTTTTATACTTTTAATAGAGTATAATCTTTTGGATTAACCTCCACCGTGGTTTTTCCCCTAACAGGGTTTCCATGTAAAAAATCTTGTTGTTATGTGATATTTGATGTGGTGATGGTTTATGCTTTCATGTTTATTTATTAGATCCAAGAATAAGTTTAATATATATAATTTTTGTGACAATTGATTCACCCCCGTTTCAATTATCTACCCTTGTGTTGCCAACAAATTGTTAATGTCGTAGGATATTGGTCTCGAAACTAGATTTTCTTTTCATCTAGCATTCATTCCAAGTTCCTTTTCTTCTTGAATTTTGTCTATCATCTTGAATCAAATGCATGAATGTCTATGTCATTTGATAGAAAAAAATTTCTTGTTTATTCACTTTGAGATGAAGTAATTAATAAATGCAATTGCTGAGTGAAAACCATATTTCTTTGGGGTATTCTACATAACTCATTATTCTATCTTTGTTTTCACCATTCAAGTGTATTTTGTATTAAAACTGGGCATGCAACTACTATGTTCGATTATATTTTCTATCCTTTTCTATTGTCGTAGCGTTTTTCTCCCTTGTAGCCTACCCTTGACATTTTTGCCTCATTCTACAACTATTACATATCATCTCTGGGTGCTGAATTACTCTGACATCGATTCATTTGTGAGCTTCATTGTTTTATCTCTATCTTTAGGTCAACATCTCTCTCTCTCTTTCCTAGTGAACTAGGGCCTTAAATTACTTGTCATCATTTTTTACTATGACACATGTGCTCTTCTCCTGAATTGTTTCTTATATTGTTGCATGTATCAAAATAAATATATATATATATATATATATATATATATATATAACTACTAATTAAAACCCAACTTCCCAAACAATATCGTATATGGCCTTGATTGTTTTAAAGGGTGTGATTTAAGCTTATGCCATCTTCCAACCAACTTCTTTAAATCTCTATTGATTTTGTTTTGGTGTGCTTTTGTGATGAGGTTTATCTGTGACTGCATATAGAACTTATTATGTTGATTTTATATCGAATTTCATTCATATGGTCTTCGATTTCTTTATGGCTATCGATTTACCTTCTTTTATGGCTTTCGATTCTTTTGAAGAGTGAAATTATAATGCTTGGATCAAATTCAACTAGATCTCTTTAAATCTGTATTGTCTTGGTTTGGCGTGATTTTTTTTATAAAGTAATGTTAAGGCTACATTACGACTCCCTTAAGTTGACTGTATTTTGATTTCATATGGATTTTCTTATTGACCATAGATTAATACTGAATATCGAATATATATGTAGACTGCAGTGATAAATCAGATTTTATGTATTCTTTTTAGCTTTAAATTCAACAGCCTTCATTATATATAGTATTCAATTTTCAAACTGTTAGTTAGTGAGAAGTTTGACATATTTGACCTTGCTAGTCATTTGATAGTAAACTTGTAGTGCCATAGGATAAGTTGTTATAATGACAACAAATCGCATTTTGTTTAAATTATATTCATATTTATTTATGGATGTATACATACATACATACATATATATATGCATACATATATGTATACATATATGTATACATATATATATATATATATATATATATATATATATATATATATATATATATATATATATATATATAGATATTCTATATATATATATATATATATATATATATATATATATATATATATATATATATATATATATATATATATATATATGTGTGTGTGTGTGTGTGTGTGTGTGTATGTATATCAACATGTATATAGGTTGTGATTTTGATTAAGGAAAAATTCTACTTATGAACTTTAAATGATTGTGTTAAATAAACAAACTAGGAAATGATAAGGTAAGATAATGATTTACATATAAAATTAATTTGTCCTCTCAATGCTGATTTCCATCTTATTCTTTTAATAGTTGATTTGTTAAACATGAGGAGTTCAGGATTGAATGGTTTATTGCAAGTTGAGTTGCATTATGTATTTGTCTAGGGGAATTTAAGGTGAGTTTGGATTATTGATTTTAAATGGGAGTCTATGTGTAAGTTGTCAATGTTTACTTCCAAAGGCTTAGGGGAGTATTTTATTGGTTTAATTTTATGCTTGTTCTTTTGAGTTGGTTGATAATATACTTGAGATGTGTACATGAGGGTATTTAGCCTTACACTACTTGTTATTATGGTTGTGATTTGTGAGCAAGATGGTCCATGCCTTGCTCTAGATAAGTGTTGCTTGTGGTTTCATTTAGTGTGAAAAATTGATTTACCCTATTTGTTGTATTGGGTCTTCTAGTTGCAAGTAGGGGGAGTGGCTCTCAATGGGGGAAAAAACCCAAAGTGGTGTCCATAATAACCCATTTGAGAGTTCCTTTAATCTAGTGATAACCTAAAATGAATTAGGGGGTTGGGTATATTTCACATTAATCAAGATATTGGATACCTCAACCATTCCTATAGTGCTCATTTAGGCTAAGGATGGGATGAGAAGGACTGGTTGTCAAGATAAACTTCCTTGTCCTCACAAAAGGAATGTTGGTTCCGCATGTGTCACCCTATGGGGCTGGAGTCTAATGAGAGACTGTCAGGATAACTATAGATGGGGGCCAACATCTAGTGAGAGACTATCAGGATAACCCATGCTAGGACCATGTGATGACACTCTCCTCTATTTCATTCTAGAATTCCCTAGTTATTTATTCCCCTTCTATTGTGTGAGGCCTCTAAAAGTGATGTATATGTTATGTGATGTTGATGTTGTACAGTGTTGTGTTGGATTTCCATTTTTCCATGTTTTAGGATGTTGTATTCTTGATTGTTTGTTGTAGTGGTACCTTATCTTATCTCCTAGCACAAGGGGTGGACCTTAGGATTCCACATGGTCGAGAGGTTTGTGCTTTTTCCTCCATTGGGTTTCCCTTGTTGTTTGTGTGCATGAAGGAGGTATGTCTTGTAGCGATTTCTAGATCTTGTAGCAGTTCAAAGAGACAATTACTTATAATCATGTATCAATCTTTCACACCAATAGAATCATGCACTATAATCTTTATACATACTTCTTAAGGTATTCGGGAAGCATTATTGTAAACAATGTAAAAATGTAATGGTTATGATGTACCCTCGTGTAAAAGAATTTGTATACATACTTGTAGCTCTATATATATGATCTTTGATTATTATTTATTTGATGTCATATTATGGAAATGAATGTTGTTTATTTAGTTAATGTGATGGTTTAAAAATGAACTCTTGTTATTAGACAATTCATGATGTATGTTTAGATCTTGTTAATAGTTGTTTAATAATCCAGTCATGGAACTCCATCAAATATTGACTTCAATAAATCTTCAAATAACTAATTGATTTTAGAAAATAAATCTAGAGCAGATACATGCAGGGAAAAAGTAAAAAGTTGTGTCACAATTTTGTCCAACTTATCAACACAAGTGAATTTAAGTATTTCTAACTAAAAATCAATTTTGGTCAATCATATGATATTTTAAGATTCATGGTAGCTAAGTTAGATATGTCCCTAATTTTTCCAACTAAAATTGTTGGCTAAATACATATGTAGTACCACTTTGAGGCTAATTTATCAAAAAAAACAAAAAAAATGAAAAACTTGATATTTCAACAACTTCTACCCTTGTAAATAACATTTAAAAAAAAGAAGATAAAAAATACCCTTTTGTAGATCCATAAGTGTAGTTTTCAAATATAGATATGTATTAATAGTTTAATTACTATTACTATTTTCCTTTTAATTTTTACTAAAGTAGGTTATCAACATAAATATTATGTTGATTACCATGTCAAAGAAAAATAGTAAAACTTATTATTTTATTTTTTAATATGATGCACTAGATAAAATAATCTATATGAAGATGGTATAACTTTTTCTCTATTTTAGACAAATAGTTAATATGAAAGTTGTCATCGAATGGAAACAACTATGTTTTAATACACACACATTTTAATATTTATTTAAAAATATATATTTATCAAAATTAGAAAAAATGTATCCATGCATTGAAGTCTCAAGTTATAAATACACACAAATTTTCTTTAAAAAAAAACTTAAATTTACTATATAAAGATTGACATCTGATGTAACTTCATTTTTCAACATTTTATCAACAACTAAATTATAGTGTCAATTTAGAAATAGTTATATTCAAATAATTTTTAATATTTTCAAAAATAAAAACATAAAATATATTATAAAATAAATATTTTATTAGTTTACATCATTTCAATATTAAAAGCATATATGTCACCTTTTAGCGATTCAAGTTTAAAAGTTGGATCAATGTTGGTCATTTCCTTTATAAAGGTGTGACACAACTTTGCACTTTTAGCCTACAACAAATCTAACATTCAACATAAAACAGAAGATAAATTCACAAGGATGAATTCAAAATAAAACATAAGATAAATTCACAAGGATGAATTCCTATATTCATTTTGACAGTATTTTGGCAAGAATTGCAAGTTCTCTCTCTTTTACAATAAAAAAGCATAGCCTTTTATAGGTTTTTAATAAAAAATTAATGACTTAGATTCATTTCCAATCAATAACCTAAATTTATCTAAATTTGGGTGATTTACATTTGTATTTAATATTGGAGGTGCATTAAATGCTTACAAAATATTCCCTTTGATGCAGAAGCATCCATGGTCTCGTGCAATCTTGCATCAACAAAAAGAAGTTGAGTTAGTTTTGTTTCATTTTTAGTGTGGAATTTCATATTATTTGTGAAATTCAAATTTTATGTGTGTGGAAATTCAATGATATTCTTTGTAAATGCAATTTCAAATTTTCTTTCAAAATTTGACTCAATTTGAATTTGGAGATAATGGTGAATAATTGAAAAAGCCAGAATAAGCAAGAAAAGAAAAGCAAAGGTGTGGCTTTTGGAGAGGATTTTTTTTGAATTTTTTATTTAAATATTCATTCCAGGTGTTCTAAAAAATAGGAACCCAGAGGTGGATGCCCATGAGTGAGAAAATCAAGATTTTCTTTCATTGGTGAAAGCAGAATATCAATAAAAGCACTAGAACCATCATGGGAGTGGTGGAGTTAAAGTTATTTATTTTAAATGAATATTTTATTGATTTTTCATTGCAAATTGGTCAAATTTGCTAGGGATGGCATTGAAATTGGAAGAGTGGTCTAAAACTTAATGAAATTCATCCCAAATTGATGCAAATTCGAGGCAAATGACAATCTAGAGTTTGACAAAAGAAAATTTCATTCATTTTGTAACTAAGTATTCCCAAAAAGAGAAGAAGATAAAGACTAGGGTGTAGCATAGTAGAGGTTGGTTGTAGAAGGTGTCATTGCATATTTTTGGTGGTGTGCAAATGTGTTGAAGTTTCCTGGAGTTGTAGAGATGAAGTGTGTAATTGGGTTGTTGTGAGATTGGCTTATTGTAGGAGAAAGGTTTTGAAGCAACCTTGGATTGTTGAAGGCAATCATTTGGTTTTCATTTTCAAATTTATTGCATTTCCTGGGCATGTGAAAACCCCACAACTCTTAGAGGTTGTTGTGATTTTTTTGTGTGAATTGCAGCTATAAAGGTTGCACTACAACCTTGGATTTTTGTGTGTGAATTTTAATGGGCATGTAACAGCCCCAACCCAAGAGCTTGAATGTAATGTTGATGTGATTTTCTAGCATTTTGAATGAGAAGTCTGGCTTGTTGAAAATTGTAACTTAGCTATGCAAGTTACAAAGAATTGTAAGCCTTTTGGAGTTGAATTTAAATGAAGGGTTTATGAGAGAAATTTGTGAATTTATGTGAGATAAATTTAATTAATTTACCTCTCATACATTAGGGGTATCAAAGCAAGGAAAATTATGAGAGTGTGAGCATATCGTCGAAGAGAGGAAACTTGCACTAGTGACTATGAGTTGTGGGTGTGCAACCATGTTTGCTAGAGGAAGAGGAAGATGAAGGGGAAGATGAAGAGAGAATTTTGTAAGGAATGATGACTTTAGAGCTTTGAGAAGGAAAGTTGAGGCTCCACAAGAAGAAATAAGAAGGGGATTTGCAAGAAATAGAGACCCAAGAAGTGAAGATGATGAGGAGGAAGAAGAAAGAACAAATAATGCTAGTTTAGATACTGAACAAAAAGAAGAAATTGTAGTAGTTGCAAATTGCCCACTATTGAAAGCTTTAACAAAAATGGGGAAGAGACCGGAAATGGATGTACCTACTTTTAATGGAAGCCTAAACCCACAATAATTAATAGATTGGTTGAATGAGATGGAGTATTTTAAATTTGAGGAGATAGAGGATCCAAACAAAGTAAGATATGCAAAACAAGGTTGAAAGGGCATGCCTCCATATGGTGGAGAGAGAGATTCAATTAGAAAGGGGAATAAAAGGGAAAGAAAAGATTACCAAATGGGATAAAATGGCGGAAAAGCTTAAAAGGAAATTTATTTTGGTAGACTATGAATTAGATTTTCTTAAAAGAATGAAAGGTTTGAAATAGGGCAGCAAAATAGTTAAAGAGTACATATAGAATAATTCCATAAAATTCTTATAAGAATTGGACATTCAAAAGTGACAATGGAGAAAGCTGCAAGGTATATCAGTTGATTAAGGTCAAGTATTCAAGAGGAAATGGCACTTATTAGAGTTCTAACAATGGATGATTCTTATCAAACAACCTTAAAAATTGAAGAGAGGTTAAACAAGAAGTTTGAAAACAAGCAAAAAGGAAAAGGACATGGAGGCAAGGTGGGTGGAAGAACCTACAAGATTGAAGAAAATTAGCAAAAGGGATCCAAAAATGAACAAGGCAGCAATAGGGAAACAAAGTATGATGAAGGACAATTCTCAAGAGGAAAAAATTTTAGAGGTAGAGGTAGAGGGAATGGATTTGGTGGAGGCCCATTGAAAGGAACTTGCTTCAAATGTGGAGAAGAGGGACGCTGGGCTTATGATTTTCCTCACACCGAAGAGAAACTGAGAAGAAGATCAGAGCATCAAGGAAGGGAAGAAAATGTCAATGAAGAGGAAGAAGAACCTTCCTCACAATATAAAGATGCAAAAGAAGGAGAAGTCTTGATGAAAAGGAGACCACTCCTTAATGATGACAGTGAACCAATACAAAGGAAGAAGTTGTTCAAAACAAGGTGCAAATGTGAAGGAAGAGTATGTAACATTATTGTGGATAGTGGAAGCAAAAAAAATCTTGTGTCCAAGGAGATGGTGAAGAAGTTGAATCTTGAAAGGAGAAAACATCCTAAACCATACTGGATAGCTTGGGTGCAAGACACTCAAAAGTTACTTGTGAATGAATAGTGCAAATGTGAAGGAAGAGTATGTAACATTATTGTGGATAGTGGAAGCAAAAAAAATCTTGTGTCCAAGGAGATGGTGAAGAAGTTGAATCTTGAAAGGAGAAAACATCCTAAACCATACTGGATAGCTTGGGTGCAAGACACTCAAAAGTTACTTGTGAATGAATAGTGCAATGTGAAGTTCAAGGTTGGAAATTATAGTGATGAGATTCTATGTGACATAATTCTTATGGATGCTTGTCACATTTTCCTAGGGAGACTATGGAAATATGACTGAAAAGCCATACATGATGGGTGTGCCAACACCTACACCATTGTGAAATGTGGGGTGAAACATAAGTTGAAACCTTTGAAGGAGGAAAACTTTCAAGTTTGTGGTAATGCTCGAGTTTGTTTAGTTGATGCAGGAAGATTCCTTGAAGGTATGAAGCATGAGAAATTTTCTTTTGCTATTATTCCTAAAGTTACCAATGAAGTTGTAGATGAAGTTACTATAGAGGTTGTTGATTTGTTGCAAGAGTTCAAGATGATTGTTTTGGATAATGTGTTGGAAGGACTCCCACCAATGAGAAAAATCAGTTATCAAATTGATTTGATTCCAAGGGAAAGTTTTCCAAAAATGATAGCCTATAGAATGTCACCTACAGAGATTGAAGAGGTAAATAGGCAAGTTGCTGATTTGTTAAATAAAGGTTTGATAAGAGAGACTTTAATCCCATGTGCAGTGCCTGCTATTTTGTCACCAAAGAAAGGAGGAGAATGGAGGATGTGCATAGATTCAAGGGAAATAAACAAGATTACCATCAAATACATATTTCCATTACCTCAGATGGATGATATAATGGATTGCTTGAGTAGAGTAGAGTACTTCACCAAAATTTACTTGAAGAGTGAGTATCACTAGATAATGATACATGAGGGAGATGAATGGAAGACAACATTCAAGACAAAAGAAGGTTTGTATGAGTGGTTGGTCATGCCATTTGGGCTAACCAATGCACCCAGTACATTTATGAGAATTATGAATGAGGTTTTGAAGGATTTCTTGGGAGGTTTGTAATTGTTTGTTTAGATGACATTCTTATTTTCAGTAAAAAACTTGAGGAACATTTGATGCATATTAGATGTGTTTTTGAGAAGCTTGAAGAAGATAAATTACTGATCAATCTTAAGAAGTGTAGCTTTGTGAAGAAGGAATTATTATACTTGGGTTTTTTAGTGTTAAGTGAGGACATCAAGATGGCCCTGGAGAAGGTGAAAGTAATCTTGGATTGGCCTACACCAAAAATGGTGACTGAGGTGAGATCATTTCATGGTTTAGCTAGTTTCTACAAAAATTTCATAAGAGGATTTAGTAGCATATGTTCCCCACTAACTAAGACCATGAGAGGAGATAAGAAAGAGTTTAGATGGACTTTGGGGGAAGCGAAGAGTTTTAATGTGTTGAAGGAAAAAATCACTGAGCAACTAGTTTTAGCACTTCCGGATTTCAATAAGGTATTCCAAGTTGTTTGTGATATAAGTGGTAGTGCTACTAGAGATGTTTTGATCCAAGAAGTTAAAATCATTGCTTACTTTAGTGAGAAGTTAAATGATGCTAAAAAGAAGTATTCAGTTTATGGTCAAGAATTTTATGCTATTGTGCAAGCCTTAAAAAAGTGGAGACACTATTTGTTGGCTAAGGAGTTTGTTTTATATACCGACCACCAAGCATTACAATATTTGAGCAGCCAAGGTAAGCTTAGCCAAAGGCACATGAAATGGGTTGAGTTCTTTCAATATTATACTTTTTTTTAAGCATAGAAGTGGGAAATCTAACTGGGTTGTAGATGCTTTGAGTAGAAAGAAAAACTTGTTGGTTGAGATGCAGGTTGAGGTGGTTGGGTTTGAAGAGTTGAAAGATTTGTATGTAGAGGATCCTGATTTTGGAGAGGCATGGAGAGTTTGTAAAAGTCCTATTTCAATTGATAGGACAAAGTGGTTAGACTATATCATTCAAGATGGCATGCTATTTAGAGGTAATCAATTATGTATTCCAAGAAGATCAATGAGACTAAATCTAATCAAAGAGAAACATAGTGGTGGACTTGCAGCAAATTTTGGCATGGATAAGACATTGGCCCTTGTAGGTGAGAAGTATTTTAGCCTCAAATGTAGCAAGAGGTGAGAAATTATGTGCAAAGTTGTGGGGTTTGTCAAGTGGCCAAAGGAGTGAGTCAAAACATAGGTTTATATCAGCCACTAATTGTTCCAGAGAGACCATGGGAGGACATAAGTATGGATTTTGTGCTTGGTTTACCAAGGACACAAAGAGGGCATGATTCTATCTTTGTTGTGATTGATAGGTTTTCTAAAATGACACACTTTATTCCTTGTCATAAAACTAATGATGTGGTGAATGTTGTAGATTTATTTTTCAAGGAGGTTGTGAGACTTCATGGACTTCCAAGGAGCATTGTTTCTGACATGGATACAAAGTTTGTGGGCTACTATCAAAGGACTTTGTGGAAGAAGCTAAATCTGATTTGAAGTTTTTCTCAGCTTATCACCCTCAAACAAATGGTCAAAAAAAGGTGGTAAACATGAGTCTGGGAAATTTGCTAAGGTGTTTAGTTGGAGACAAACTGAAGGCATGGGATTTGGTCATACCTCAAGTGGAGTTTGCCTGCAACAACTCAGTCAATAAAAGAACAAGTAAATATCCTCTTTAGATTGTTTATGGAAGTATCTCCATAAGTGTTTCATATTTAAATAAGATTGAAAAAAGTGTCAAGAAGAGTAAAAATGCAGAGGAATTTGTAGAACACATGAAGGGCTTCCACGAAGAAGTGAGAAAATATATCAACAAAATGAACATTTCATACAAGGTAAATTTTGATAAGAAGAGGAGGCATAAGGAGTTTTAGATTGGGGATGATGTTATGGTGCACTTGAGGAAGGATAGATTTCCAATTGGAACTTAAAACAACCAAAAAATGAAGAAGGTTGGACCATGCAAGGTGCTGAAAAGACATGACTTTGGTAGTGCCTATGAAGTTCAATTGCCTAGTGAGCTTAATATTTCTCCAATTTTTAATGTTTCTGATCTAACCATGTTCTATGAGAGTGAAAATGGTGAGGATGCAGCAAAGGGACAATAATAAGAAGTCTTACCAAAATATGATGAAGAAAAGATAAAGTCAATTCTTGATAGAAGAATAAAAAGGGGCACTAGGAAGAAGCAGTACTGGGAGTATCTTGTGAAGTGGTCTAGGAGACCAGTGGAGAATGAAAAATGGTTATCTGAGGTTGAGATTAATCACCTTGGATATCCATTGGAGAAGTCATACGATCACTTTCAATTACCATGGGTGCTTGATGCAGGAACATCCATGGTCTCGTGCAATCTTGCATCACCAAAATGTTGAGTTGGTTTTGTTTTATTTTTGGTGTGGAATTTCATATTATTTGTGAAATCCAAATTTTATGTGCGCGGAAATGAAATGACCTGTTTTGTAAATTTAATTTCAAAATTTCTTTCAAAATTTGACTCAATCTAAATTTGGAGATAGTGGCAAATAATTGAAAAATCCAAAAAAGCAACAAAAGCAAAACAAAGGTGGGTATGTGCAGGATCATCATGGGAAAAACAGGCCCTTAAGTGGCAAAACATTCAAAAAAATAAAAGTTAGGCAACTTGACATAATTTTTTTAATAAGTTATCTATATTATTTCAAAACTATGTAAGAATAGAATATTTAGAAAATTGAATGCAGTTTCTAAACTACTAGGTTTGTTTAAAATTTTAAAAAAATCTATATGGTGAAAATTTGAAATTTCAATGCAGTGGTAATTAAATTTCAGGGAAAAGATAAGTAGGTGTCTATCTAACCACCCTAACCACAATAAAATGATAATATTTTTATAAGATTTTAGATATAAGTAGAGGACTCATGCCACGATGTGATGCATATTTTTTGTAATTTTTTCCAAGTAAATAATTAATTATGAATTTTTATTACAAATTTTTAAAAATATAAAACTAGTATGTCGACCACCTTAACTTGGTCAAAACTTCATGAAATTCATTTTTTTCTTTGTTTTAATCCTATATTATGCGAAGCATAAAATGTGATATGTTTTGGATTCAAAAATGTTATATTGTTTAGAAAGCTATAGATGTTTTTCAATCAGTCCTATCAATAAGGACTTTAGTTGTAATTTGAATAGAAAATGAATAATAATTAGTTATTAAATTCAAAGTATTAAAAGCATAATTTATATGTTGGAAAGATGAGAATCTCCTTTAAAACCCTTTTCATTTCATCAATTTTTAGGTGTAAAAAAATTCGTACCCATCATATTGCTACTTTTTGGCCCATCATGATCCGCACATACCCAGGTGTGGATTTTTGGAGAGTTATTTCTTTTGAATTTTTTATTTAAAAATTCATTTCAAGGTGTCCTAAAAAATGGGAACAGAGGTGGATTCCCAGGAGTGGGAAAATCAAGATTTGTTATCATTGGTGAAAGCAGAATATCAATAAAAGCACTAGAATCATCCTGAGAGTGGTGGAGTTAAAGTTATTTATTTTAAATGAATATTTTATTGATTTTTCATTGTAAATTCATCAACTTTTTGGGGGATTGCATTTCAATTGGAAGGGTGGGGAGTATGTGCAAGATCATAATGGAAAAATAGACCATTAAATTGGTAAAAAAATTCGGAAAAATCGAGAGTTAGGAAACTTGACATAAAAATTTGAATAAGTTACCTATATTATTTCAAAAATGTGTAAGAATAGAATCTGTAGAAAATTGAATGTAGTTTCTAAACTACTAGGTTTATTTTAAAAAAAAGAAAATCTATTTGGTGAAAATTTGAAATCTCAATGCAGTACTACTTAAATTTCAAAGGAAAAAATAAAGAAGTAGGTAATGCAATGCGACCACCCTAACCACAATAAAATGATAATATATTTTTATAAGATTTTAGATATAGAGTAGAGGGACTCATGTCCCGATGTGATGCATATTTTTGTATTTTTTTTTTTCCAAGTAAATAATTAATTATGAATTTTTTATTACAACTTTTTAAAAAATATAAAAACTGTTAATAATAGAGCCACCTTGGTCAAAACTTCATGAAATTTAATTTTCTTTTTTAATCCTATGGTATCACGAGAAGCATAAGAATGTGATGCATGTTTTGGATTCAAAAATGTGATCTGGTTGGAAATCTATAAAAAATTTCAATGTGACCTATCGTGAGGACTTTAGTTGTAATTTGAATATAGAAAATGAATAATAATTACTTAATTAAATTCAAAGTAAAAGCATAATTTATATTTTTGGAAGATAGAACCTCCTTTAAAACCCTTTTTGTTTCATCAATTTTGGGTAAAAAGTTGTCTGACCACATACCCATCATGCCACTTTTTGGCCCATCATTATCCTGCACATACTGCGTGGTCTGAAACTTAATGAAATTCATCCCAAATTGATGCAAATTTAGGGAAAATGACAATCCAGAGTTTGACAAAAGAAAATTTCATTCATTTTGTAACTAACTCTTTTCAGAAAGAGAAGGGAGAGACTAGGGAATAGCATAATAGAGGTTGTTTTTAGAAGGTGTCATTTTATATTTTTGGTGGTGTGTATATGTGTTGAAGTTTCTTGGAGTTGTAGAGATGAAGTGTGTAATTGGGTTGTTGTGAGATTGGCTTGTTGCAGGAGAAAGGTTTTGAAGCAGCCTTGGATTGCTGAAGGCAATAATTTGGTTTTTATTTTCAGAATTATTACATTTCCTAGGAATGTGAAAATCCCACAACCCTTAGAGGTTGTTGTGATTGTTTTGTGTGAATTGCAGGTGTGAAGGTTGCATTGTAACCTTGGATTTTTGGGTGTGAATTTTCTTTTCATATTCTAATTTTTGGTGTATTTTTTAATGGGCATGTAACAACCCAAAATCAAGAGGTTGAATGTAATGTTGATGTGATTTTCCATTATTTTGAATGAGAAGTTTGGCTTGTTGAAAATTGTAACTTAGTTGTGCAAGTTATAGAGAATTTTAAGCCTTTTGGAGTTGAATTTAAATGAAGGGTTTGTGAGAGAAATTTTTGAATTTATGTGAGATAAATTTAATTAATTTACCTCTCATACATCATTCTTTATCTCCAATTTAAAATTTCATTAAAAGTACTTATCCTAACAGTTGTCCTCATTTGAAAATTAAAAATAAATCCTTATTATTTATCCCTAAAACACTTTGCATAGGTGGCACATACTTTGGCACACATTCTTATGTGAATTAAAATTGAATTTAGGGTTGCATTTAATATTTAGTTGTACAATATTTTTTAGATTTCCCTCTAGGCATCCTAAGGATACACAACACCTCTTAGGCCAGCTAGCATTGACACAAATCCATATGTAAATCCCCTTTGATTTATTTAATCTCCTTCCAATAATAATTTTATGATAGCTCCTCTCTTCCCAACTTGCATCTATTAATCAAACATGAACAAATTTTACTTAGAAATCTAAATATATCAAATTTACTTTAAATTACAAGGAAAAGAACCCATGTTTTCCCACATTTAACAAATATCATTATTATTAATTCACATGTTGAAAATCCAATCCCTAAAACATCAAATTTAAGCTTGAATAAACTTTTTTGAGATTTCAACTCCATCATAGAATTTCAAAATTTTAACCCTATCAAGGAATTTAGGAGATTTTAGGCAACTTAGAAATTTTGGAGATTTTAGACAACTTGGAAATTTAGAGATTTCATGCAACATAGAAAATTTTGAGATTTTAGGTAGCTTGGAAATTTCAAAGATTTTTGAATTTCATCAATTTTTGATAGGTTTGGATTTTTTCTATGAGAGGTGAATTTTCACAAAATGAAAAATTTTCAAAAATAAAACAATTTCTAGAAATGGAAAGTTTCCTAAAATGGAAAAAAATTGAAATGGAAAATTCCCTAAAATGAAAAAATTCCTAAAATGGAAAATTTCCCAAAATGGATTTTTTTTTTGAAATGAAAAATTATCCAAAATGGAAAAAAAATCATGGAAAGCTGAAATCTCCACAAAATAAGAAAACTTGAACCTAAGACCTTCTAACCAACAATTAATGCTTTTCAATAACTCGTCACTTGGTCCTCCTTAGTTGCAAACATTCAAATCTACTTGATTTGATGAGAACATGATAAATATCAAGAAGATGACTCTAAAAACAAAAAATTCAAGGACTTTTCTCCTAAAGAGAAAATGTAGGGAACCACAAAGAGAAAAGGAAAGAGGGGTCCTCATTTGGACAGGGCGTGTGTGCAAGGCACAAAAAATAGTGACTTTGTTGGGGAAATGCTCTAGAGCATTTCAATGATAAACTAGAATCACAAAACTAGAATAATTGGTTTTAACCTCCTAAACTAGGTTAAATAAATCATAACACATGATCAAGGAATCAAAATACTTGGTTGATCTAACATTCCATAGACTAAAAAATCCAAGTGTGTGTGAATGCATTCATTTCCCTCCATCACTGACCATAAGAACCTATGCTTCATTATGTTAACCTACATCAATGATTCTATTTCAAAAGTAGCTTGGACATTTCCTTGCTATCAATCAAGCATCTATAGCCCTGATGAAGTTGTCATAGTGATTCCTTCAAAAATATCTCTATTGCCTATCAGGCATATATATCCCTAACAGAGATATTTGAATGCTCTTGAAAGTTGAATTTCTTTGATTTTTCACGTCTTCAAACTTTGCTTTATCTTGATTTTGATTTTCTTTTAATTTTCACTTTCAACTTGCAAGTAGTGAAGCATGCTTTTAGGGCTGGGAACCACAATGACACTAAAGTAGAAACTTAATAATTTTTTTGCTTAACATGATCTTGTAAAGAAACTCATAGTAACCTTAGGATTCTTAAAATATATGCAAAATTTAAGATTTTAGGGTACCTAAAGTTAGATCAGACCATTTGTAACGCCCCTGCCAAGGAACCCCAAAGGATAACACAAACTATGCCAAATTAATGGAACAATTTTTTTTAAAACAAAAATAATATTAGAATGCATAACATAACATAACATAATAATCTAAACCTAGGTCCTCTAAGGTTCCTCAACTATGCTACTTGCAATCTAACATCAATATTACTAGAAGCATCTCATCAACAATAAAAGATACAAGAACGATTTAACATGCAAGGTTCATTTTATGGCATAATATTAAATGATTCTACATTATTTACTTTCATCACATAACAACTGATAATCAACATTAAGGATCATTCCTAGGTAACTAACATATGCAAGATGCATTACTTACAATACTCTTTACAAGATGAAATCATCTATACTTGTTACATCATCACAATATTTACAACATTGCTTCCTCAAGTACATGCAAAAATATTACATCATATTACATTAAGAGATACCAATGGATTTTACAATCCAATACACAAATGTATTATAGAATTCCTTCGCAACTGAAACAAAAACTGGAGTCCACAATGCAAAACTCAATCACCACTCTCACAAACATGCAACAAGAATACCCCAATGGAGGAAAAATCACCAACCTTCTGACCATGTGGAACCCTAAGGTCCACCCCCCGTGCTACGAGATAACACAAGGTCCCATCAAAAATAGACAAATCAAGAAAGCCACAGGCTAACATAGACAAGGGCTATACATGAATTTAACACAACACAACACATCACTTATAACACTTATCATAACCACAAAAATCCATCCATAGAGCAAGGCATTGAGCATCTTGCACACATATCATAATCGCGTGAATCCATACAAGGATAGGAGGGCATCACCCTTAGGGTTTACACAATACACATGATCCTCCTCAAAGTCACACCACTTCCAAGGTCAACCAAACTTGAGGACCATTCATATAGTATATACACCCTCCTAGGCCTCAGGAAACCAACATACTGATCACATTCCCCAATGACATAGAACTTTAATCAAACTTTACACAACACCCATCTTCACAACTACACAAACTCTCAATCCAAAAATCAAGACACATTAATAAATATAAACAATTACTCATAGTATTATAACTATATAGATACTCCCAATAATATGACATTATTGCATTCCTTTATCACACATTTTAAATTAACCACTTAATACAATAGATAGATTATTTACCACAATTAACAATATTCTAAATTACATTACATGGCAATTTTACTAATAAGCTACAATTAATTATATAAAAATAATCATCATTCATCTACTGAATAATTAACTAAGAATCATCATTTATTGTTTAATTTAAAATATTCAAATTAAATAACTTTTTTTTCATAACATTTTTCCTTCACAATATTACCAATTCCCCTAACTATCAAGCCAATAAATCAAAAACAATTAACTTACTTAATTATTTACCCTATTCATCTATCCAAGGAAAATTTATTGCTCAAATTAGTTATCTCCCTCAACATCTTTCATTAAGAACTTTCAGTTCTTCCCTTATCACATGTGTAGTAAATCATTCTTTTACAATTCACTATTATATATTATAATATATATTTCTATATCATATTATCTCTAATGCAACCAATACATAATATTATATATATATAAGATAATGATATTACTTAAATCCTTATAATATGATGATAATGAAATCAAATGTTATTGAATTCCAAATATATATATATATATATATATATATATATATATATATATTTATTGATTTCCAACCAATATAAACAACCTACTATCACTAAAATAAAAAACAAGATATATTTCATTCCAATCGATATTCATCATTCTATCTATAAAATGAAATCAAATTATAAATTTTCAATTCCCTAAATCACATATTTCTCCTAGCCATGATATCTTATGATATATATATTTATAGGAATCATATTAATAATAAAAGAAATCATATATTATTTTACTCCAACGCCAATGCTAAACCTAGCTAAACCCTAATTGCATAACATCTAACCCTATTTTTATTGCTTGAGCTTGTTGTAGCAGAAGGTGTCTTTGCTATTGATCAAACCTACCTTGAATTTATGTGCGAAGGAAAGGATGGAGAAATAAGGCAATGAAATTCATTTTTTTTCATTTTTTCTAGTAGACTTTGAAAGAAAGTCTCAAAGAGATCTCATCTCATGAAAATAAATGATAGTAGGATGGCGCGTCAAAGGGATTTGATGGAAAGGCTTAAGAAACATTCAATAGATGCAATCAATAGATGAAGATGTCCTAACAGGGAATGCGAGACTACATAATAAACACTAAGTGGTTCTATTGAAAAGGATTAACAAACTTTGAAACAAATGCGATAGGCAAGTATAAAGTCAAGTTCCATCATGTATGCCAGCATCCTCCTTGCCTGCGCCAAAGTGGAAGCTCTGGAACAGGGAATGGGCATCCATAAAACATAAAGGGGTAGATGAATTTTGTCAGATGTTGTAGTTGCAACATCACGGGTAGACGTGTATGCAAAATGTGGAATGGTTGACTGAGATAGCTCTTGTTTCAACCGACCAACCTCTCATGAAATCTCATTCATACTATAATCTTGCACAATCTTATCATAGCAAAGGTGATTACGACACCACTACACAACATCAATCAAGGAAAACCTAGGAGATCTTAAGAGTTCTTTCTCAAAGTGTAAAGGGAGGGGAAAATCAGTTGCCAAAGATAGATGAAGTCAATTATCCAAGGATTGGAAAAGAAAACAGGAAATAGATGGTTTGAGACATAAAAAAAAATTTGATAATCAAAGAGAAGCATCAAGAGTGAGAGATCGTATCAATGAATGTTCATGTCCCCATTGACTCAGCACATAGATTAAATTCGTTGTCTTGGAATTAAGGATTCAGATTTAAGACATTACTTTCAAATCATAGAGAAGGTATATGCATACCTGGGATCTTTTTGTAGATGCACAATCCCTGAAGTTGATCTCCTTTCTAAACCTTTCCTTGCTATCTTCCAAGGTTCCCATATCCCCTCTTTCTTTAATTCTGAATCTTTTGTCTATACTAACTCACATCGCACTTCTCCTTGCATTTGTTCCTTCAATACAAGAGGTAATTGATACCATTGCTCCTTAACCATCATTCTTTAGAAGTCCCTTACAATCATTTAGCAGGGTGACTATGAGCAATAGACATGGCTTCTCTAGAGAGGATATTTTCTCCCTCGTAAAAAGCACACCCTCAATCTTTTTCCAAACCCAAAACATTTTAACAAAAAAGGGAAGAATGTCGTTATACCTAAATTTCCAACCAACTTTATATCCAATTATAATCAGCCTTTTTATTTATTAAATTACCTTGCTAACACACAATAGTTAGATTTTGAATTGATTAAAAAAAAACATTTTTATTTATAAATTATAATTTGGGTAAACCCAATTCCCACAAATGGTAAAACTATTTACCGACAGATTATTACACCTTGTAATTAATTACTTACTCCAACATTATAATTTTTTTTTATTTAGTTATCATTTTATTTTTTTATTATTAATAATTATAACGTTACATTATAATTTATTTATTATTAACTAAGATTATTGATTTATATTTATTTATTTATTAAAAGTACCCTTTTATTTAACTATTCATTTTAATGCATAAAATAACCAAGGGAACTTATCAAAAAAATTAAAACAATGCCAAAACAGTTATCTAACTACTAACTAGGGTTAAAATACAAACCTTAAGCAACCCTAACTGACTAGACTGACATATTGGAAAGGTACCAAACCAGATACTCATCCTCTTCGAGGATGGTGGCTAGGGTAGGGGACCAAGTGTTATCTCTTGATCAACTTATCCATTGGTTTCAAGGCATGCTCAGACCTACTAATTCGGTTGGAGACGTAGCCTAGTACTTGTTCACTCAAACATATAGTTAGAGCACATGTGCATAGTAGTCGATACACTAGGAAAGAAACTCTAGCAATCATATCTCATTCTTGTATGTCCCTCATATGTATAATGGTACGATGCCACCCTTTCCCCCTAACCTAACAACATACTATTGCATCACGTAACTATCCAAATAAATCTCTACATAGTGATAATAACATGATAATATACATCATACTCACTAAAGCACTAACAAGAGCTCATGTCCCATTTGTAACCACAACCCTTGAACACGAGTCAGTATATCTTCATGACAATAAAGATAGTCATAATCAAAACCATAATGACATGCAAACACCATAATAATATGTTAGAATCAAGTGAAAACCCTAAAGGTAAGAAAAGCACTCCCATCACATCAATATGATCATAAATTAATAATATAAAACATCAACTCCTTAACATCATTAGCACATACATTTAAATATCCTTATTATTTTACCTTCATCTCCATGTTCCAACACCAAACTACCTACACATCCATAGTGAGAATGGAGGGGCACTACATCCTCCCCTCCTAAAACTTGACTTACTCCTAGAAGTCATAGGCTAGGGTGCAAAAATAGCACATTAGTACTAAAAATTTCTATTACCAACATCAAGCTAATCCATTACATCAAATAATATACACTAGTTTTTCCTATGAAAATAATTTATCTCACAAGGATACATACTTATATAGTCCAGTTCAAACATGACATATCCTTATAGTTTTCAATGTCACAATAATAACACAATCTAGAATATAATTTCAAAAATGATTTCATAGTACATAAACCACTTAAAATCCTTACTTGTTAGCATTAACACCCATCAGTTTCTTCTAGGATAAGGGAAACATTGCACTCTTTTTATCCTAACTAGTAGAATTTATCATAACAGAAACATATAAAAGTATTCAATTTCAAATACATTACCATTTACTTTTATTTACCCTTAAATTACAATTCCTCCTCCAATACACTGTTACACAATTGAAACATCAAAATGCTACATTTCCATAAAACACTGTAACATAATTATACATGCATGAACCATCAATTTTTTGGTGCCATGTACTTCTCTTGCACTCTTAGGGTTTTTCACCTAAAAGGGGAGAGATAGACCCAAAAAATGAGGTGGTTCACTCAAAATAGGGTATGTATGATGGAATTAAACCTAAATGCAATGATCTAGATGCAACAAATTTATGGAATTGGTTGATTATTTATGCAAAACTAATGAAACATGAAGTGTTTGAAAACATAGTCTGATATGCAGAAATGAACTAGAAACATAAACAAATGCAAACATAATTAAATGAGACTAAACATAGTGCACTTGGAGATGAAATGTTGATGCTAGAAGGTTTTGGAATCTGATAGAAATCACTGTTAGTGACCAGTGGGACTCATTCGCTACTAATGGTGAATCAGTCCTCCTTTTGGTAAACTGTCCTAAAACTAGTTTCCAACTGTCAGGAATTGAATTTTGATGAAATCAACTTTTCTAGCCTAACAATGGGACTCATTCTCCACTGATGGTGAATTATTCCTCCTACAAAAAATTACAAATCCTGAAGTCACCTCTATGGGTCCAGATCTGTACTTTTCTTCTTGTCAGGTTGACAGATTCAAATCTGAAGAAAACTGGTTGAATGATATCTCCAAGCTTGAATTAGGGTTTGGTTGACTTGAATCACTTTGATGACTTGTTGACCACTTTCCAACACGTATTTATTTGACAAATCTACCTAGAAGACCTACAAACACACATGCAAAGAGGGGGGAAATGATTAAGGGTTAGAGTATAGGTATTTGCCTTGGTCAAATCCCACTTTGGTAATTAAATGCTTGATAAAGAAATGAAATGAAAATAAGGAAGGAATGATTGATGAAGAACATGCAAGTGTCCTAAACTCACCAAACCTTCATTGTTGAATTTTGAAAATATGTCAATGGCTGCTCCAAGATGCTTGATGTTTGCTGGATCAAATGATGCTATGATGGATTGAGTGCAAGAATGCTAATTGATGGTGAATGAGTGAATGATACAAATGGGGGTTAAAATGGATGGAAAAACACTTATTACACTTATTCCTTAATTAACCAAGAATACAACATCATAGGAATGAGTCCCACTCTAGGCTTGCAAGTGGGTGTCGGGAATTAAGTTGCTTTTAATGTTTTTTTGGTTTGTATTAAAACACACTCTAATTAAGGCCTATAAGTGCATAAAGGGGCCAAATGAAGCATAAGAAAAGTGTATTTAGTGATGACAAGCCTAGAAAAGCATGAAATATTGTTACCAGACTTTACAACACTTTAAAATAGGACTTTATAAGGGATAAAAGGTGATATTTAGATGAATTATAATAAGAGTCTAGAAAAGTGTAGAAATGCGTTACAACACTTCACAACACCTTCACAAGACATCATAATTTGGATATTTAGGACCTAATGTGAATGTTTAAGTCACATTTCAACATTAAATATAAAAAATAGGCTAAGCATCACAAGCAGAAAAGACATAATGACCATAAAAAATGTCAATGGATCCATTTTTCTATGGTACATTTAACCCCCCTAATTCTTTAGTGAGAGGATGAACTTTGTTTCAAACTCTCACACTCAAAGTAGCCATGCATATCGAGAGGGATCCAAATGCACTAATGCTAGCTGTAGATGGAATGGCAACAATCAAGAGGGATGATCAAGCCCCGTGATGAAGATCTCATGGAAAAATAAACATAAGCAATAAAGGAACAATCTACATATGAAAGAGAAAAAGGAGAAGG
>VDFB02323291.1:0-38007 GCA_007258455.2 Sequoia sempervirens | reverse complement strand
TTTAGAATAGAACATAAACTCCTTAGGCCCTACACCCTTTTCAATTCAGTACTTTCTGGTTAGAATAGGAAACCCGCACTTCATAGATAAATCTTTCGAGCATTTGAATCCCTTTCTCCACTGCCGAACAATTCTGTAAGTCCCCTTGAAATACCAGCAAATCACATCGAGCCAAACCGAGCCTATTCGCACTAAAAGAACCTTGGAGTTGAACGCATGAACTTTCTTGCAATCTTAGCATGCGGAATACTTTGATCAAGAGAGAATAGGGTAGCCGTTGGCGACTTTATTCTGCATTGGAAAGCGTCAATTTAAAACACACTCAACCGGGAGGAAAGATTACCCTTTGTACTATGGGCATATTGTACAACATACAAGGTCACGACCGGGCACACACCATTCCAATTGATGTATGACCAAGAGGCAATAGTGCCAATGGAGTACATGGTACCGAGTCTAAGGATAGTGGTCGAGAACAGACCGAGTGCCACAAAGAGTCTGAAATAGCGATTATTCCAACTCAACAAGCTCAATGAACAAAGAGTGATGGCACAATGGGCAACGGAAGCGACGCAAAGAGGAGGAATTTTTGGCACGATAAATATCTCCAGTGGGTGAATTTCCGATGAGGCCAGTTAGTTTTGAAGTATAATGGTCACAACGAAATTAAGCCCAGGAATTTCGCGGTGCCTCAAGTGCACAAGCATTTAACTAATGCCCTATTCGGAACACCCTCTCTCTAGAAGAGGGTACATGGTCATTGGAAACATCACGCACACTACAAAGGCATAAGGAGGGGATACTTAGCCAAAGAGCTTGACGAGGAAGCCCAAAGAGAAAAAGAAGAGCAAGCTGCAAAAGAAAGGAGGGAATGTGAACAAAATGAAAGTGACAAAGAAGAATGGTGGGATGACGAGGAATGGAGTGCATATGCGAAAAAGGTGGGACCATGCCTCAAGACAATCATAATGATAGAAGACACCTTTGTTTCTCATGTTGATGGATACACAAACGACCTACTTGTTGACGAGTGTTTTATGACTGCACCAACACAGAATAAAGTTTCCCAACGGCTCCTCTATCCTCTCTTGAACAAAATCTTCTACATGCTAAGATTGCGAGAAAGATCGTGCATTCAACTCCAAGGTTCCTTTATGCAGTGGGCGTAGTCTCAATTGGCTCGATGTGATTTGTTGGTATCTCAAGGGGGACTTACATAATTGTTCAGCTAAAGATCAAAGGGAGAGGGGTTTTCACAATCTTCGAAGGATTTATCAATGAAGCTCATATTTCCTAATACTAACCAGAAAATACTGAATGTAAATGGTTGTAGGGCCTAAGAAAGTACTACTCTATTCTAAGGCGTGGGACATGGCAATCAACTCTCGCAAACTTCAACTAGGCTCTGCTTTGCCTCACTTTGGACAGCCTCCACAAAACCGGTGCAATCTTCAAGGGGAGTAACTAGAAATGTTCAAATTACAATTCAACAATGGAGACACTGTCACAACGACGCATGCCAGCATGACGATCATAATTGAAGTTAATTCTGCAATGTTCCAATTGACCACGCAAGGCGAACTCACCATCAGTGAGCCCGCTAGTGGTATGGATTTAACAAAGCTTGCTCAAATTAAACACCACATTCCACAATCACTAACTACTTGCATGAAATGAAATTTATTCTACTTTAACCTACTTTAAGATCCTACGTGAATTGGAAGGACGAAGAAATATTGCTAGCTACCCACAATAAAAGATGAAACCACGAGCAATGATAACTCTTTTTATTATAGGAGTGTTCACAACAACTTCTTACAAAGCATTCAATTTGAAAACTTTCCTTCCTCTTCAATGTAAGCTATGCTATCAATCTATGCTATCTGTCTCTTTATGCTTCTAATCTCTAATCTAATAATATACAAATGAGGGGGGATGCCCCTTTTATAGTTGGCAAATTCCAACGGACGACTTAGATTGAATTACAATGAAGGGCTCAGATTGAGCCACATAAGCCCTATTCACGATTCTGCCCTAAAAATTGTTGGAAAGTGGAGTGGAGTAATAAATGAGCACAAAATGCCCACTTTCTCCCTTTGACCACTATGAGCAATTAATGCCCACTATCTTCTAGAAGATTCTTGTCTAGAAACGCGTTCCCACTGTCCTCCTTGACTGCGAACTCTGAATCTGATTCTTGAACTAATATGGCAGGCACGTTCTCAATCAAACTCCAAGACGGCAACTTCTTTCTCTTGCTCAATTATGATTTTCCTCTTGGTTAACTCTGAAGTGCTTGAGGATGATTTTTGACACCCGGGCCTTCATTATTTTTCCATCCTGATCTTGGAGAATTCTCCAGTCTTGGACTCAATCATTTCTTCCTTGTCACTTGCCTTCCTGAGTTGGGTGCATATTGGGGCTTTGAGGAGAAATTCCAACACTTAGCCATTTCTTCCAACATCTCCCTTTATGATTTAGGCGCAACTAAGATATTATGGAGGAACTTGAAACATGTAATTTTATCTCTTTCCGAGGTTGTAATGTTGTCCTAGAGTATTTGATCCATCACCCCAAGTCATCACGCTTTGGTCCCGGTGTTCATCCTGCAAAACAAATAAAAAGAAGAGCATCAAAACGCTTATAATATAAATCCACTTCACTTACCTAATTGCCATGTTTTGATTTCTGAGGTCTAATTGATCTTTGGATTAGATAGAGTCCATCATTTTTCTCTAGCAAATCTTGCTTTCTTCATAGCTTTTCATCACGGGCACATTTAACATCTGTGTGCTAGGGTGTATTTGGATGTCTATGTTTGGAGTATCCCCACCAGTGCCTTGGAAATATTTAAGCATCCTGTTCACCTTGGGCGTATATGACCACTTGTGTTTTTGTTTCCTCCCTTAGAAAAATTTCAATCTCCTCAAGGGCGCGTTTTCACCTTGTATCCTCCTTGGTGCTTACCTCAATTTATGCCTTAGGCGCATTTGAAGTCATTGATGCTTGGGCGCATTTTAGGGGGTCCACTTTCAATTTTCATCACTTAGAATATTTTGTATCTCCTTACTCCTTGATGGGCACATTTCTCCCCTGATGCTTCTTGTTTCAACGCCTTAGAAATTTTTTTGTTGTCTCCCCACACTTTGGGCGCATTTAGACCCTTGTGGTTTTGTTTTCTTTCTAACGCCTTAGAAATTTCTTAATGTCACCCTACCCATGTTGGGCACATATGAGGGGGTCTAGCTTCTGGTTTGATTGCCTTGGAAATTCCTCCACTTAACACATCATCTTGGGCTCATTTTAAGCCTTGAGCTTCCATTTCACAACACTTAGAAAATTTTCTTGTCTTCACATTACCTTGGGCGCATTTAGGACTTCCTGTTTCCATTTCTCCAACACTTAGACATTTTCTAGGTCATCTCCTTGTTGGGCGCATTTACTTGGTCAAGCTTCCACTTTGTATGTTATAGACATTTTCAACTCACCTTCTTCATAACTTGGGCGCATATTGGAGGGTCACCTTCCATTTCGCTTTGCCTTAGAAACTTTTCTCTTTCATTCCTTGACTTGGGCGCATTTCACCCCCTGAGCTTCCATTTTTTGTCACTTAGAAAATTTCACGTCTTCCCCATGATGGGCGCATATTAGAGGGTCTCAAGCAACTCTTCATAACTTAGAAAAAATTTATGCCACCACTTCCCAACTTGGGCGCATTTGAGGGGGTAGACTTCCATTTTATGCCTTAGAAAATTTTCTTGTCTCTATCAACTACCCTGGGCACATTTTGGGTGGGGTCCTTCCAATTTGCAAACACTTAGAAACTTCTCTAGCTACCTCACCTTGATGGGCGCATATTAGGGGGGGAGCTTCAAGTTTTCTTTGACTTAGAAAATTTCCCAAGCATTTAACTTATGATGGGTGCATTTGGAAGGTGGTAGTGCCATTTTAATACTTAGAAATTTTTTCAACTCCACTCTACTCCTTGCTAGGCGCATTCAAGGGGTCCTCCTTCCATCTTCTATCACAGACTTAGAAATTTTTTATTACTCCTGCTACCTTGGGCGCATTTGGAGGTGGCTGCTTCCAGTTTCTCATTACTCAGCAAATTTTCTCCCTCACTCCTTGCTTGGGCGCATCTAGAGGGTCTTGCTTCCACTTCAGACTTAGAAAGTTTTCTAGCCACTTCCACAAACTGGGCACATTTCAAGGCTGGAGCTTCCTTTTTTTTCACAGACTTAGAAATTTTTCAAGCCTCTTGCTACCTTGGGCGCATTTCAAGGGGGTAGCTTCTAGTTTGCCATCACCTTAGACGTTTTTTTTGCATCTGGGGTGTTAAGCGAACCTCTGACGGTGACCTTCAAATACTTAGCTGATTTTGACTAGCTTGCCCTAGCTTTCTATTTTTAGTAACCCCTTGATTCTTGAACCTCTGCAACTTTGCTTGACTTGAAATTCACCTGATGTGATCCTCATGGGTTAACTGACCTGTTCACACTTGTCTTTTGCATGCATCATCTATTTTTAGCCCTGTTCTGGAGGTGACTTACTATAAATAGTAAGTACTCGGATTGCGCTCAAATTTCACCAATGGATTGCTTGAAGGATGTTGATCGCAATGGGATACATCCGTTTTTCGAGATTCTGGCATTTTACCCCTCATTTTGAGTACCGAAGTTGGAAACCCTAATTTGACTTGCATGTGCCTCAAATGACCCTCGTTTGACCCCGTTTCTGTTCTGGACTGCTCTACTCGTGAAACTAAAGATCTGGGGGCTGGTGGAGTGAACCTACTAAAAATAGTAAGTGCTTGAAAAAGTGATCAATTGATTGTCGGACATGGTTGCATGTCATACTACTCGAGAGATCTCAAAAAACCCAGAAAAACCTAGAAAACTAGCCTGCATGCGGGTACCTGCTAAAAATAGTAAGTCATCAACTTGACTTGCATGTTCTACCATCACGAAGCTCTCGAAAAACCTAGAAAGACCATCTTGACATGCATGGAAAAATCATACATGCAAACCCTAAAAATTGTTCTCGAAGGCAGAACTGCTTAAAATAGAAAGTCATCAGAATTTGTTCAAATTTGGCAGGCAAGTAGCTCAAAGTGCTCTTGTAGCAATCAAAATTTCAAAAGTCCCGAGAAAAAGGTCCCAAATTGATTACTTACTAAAAATAGTAAGTTGTCAGAATTCAGTGAAAATTTAATTGGAGCCTTCCCAAAGCCTCCTGATAGCAATGCAAAGCTCAGATTTCAATTTTCCACCCCAATCTGACCTTAAACTAACCAGAAGAATGAAAACCCTAATTTCACGGACTTAGCCAAAATTTCAACTTAGGCCCAAATATGGGCACATCCCTGGAAAGACAGAAGGAACTGAGAGAGACAACCGCAAAACGACCCAAAACCAAAGCCAAAAGACCCGAATGGAGCAAAATTTAGGGGGTCCCCATTTTGAATGGGGTGATGTGTGAAAAGGTCACAACACTACTCAAGAACATGAGAGAAAAGAGGAGGAAGATGCCGAAGGTGGTGACGGTGGACGGACTATGGCGAGTTGTGACAAACCCAACTGGGCCACCGACAGTGGATGGCGAGAACGTGACATGGTGCCAACAATACAGCAGACGGTACGTTGATGGGAGCTTCAAAGGTATAGGGTCCACTCCCTTACTAGATAAATGGTTTGATTTAAAATTTATGGGCACTTGTGAAGAGGAGTGCTATAAACGGCCTCCATTTACATGTAAATGGCATTATACCTCCGAGTTATGGGTTCGAAAAGGCGACGAAGTCAGAGGGGTGAAGAGAAAACATGGAGAGGAGAGAGAAAATGACAAGAATCAGAGAAACAAAAATTGAAGAGAGAGGAGAGAGAAAATGACAAGAATAAAAAAAATAGAAGAGAGAGGAGAGAGAAAATGACAAGAATCAAAAAAATAGAAGAGAGAGGAGAGAGAAAATGACAAGAATAAAAATCCAAAATTGAAGAGAGGAGTTAAAAAATGACAATTAAAATGGAGTCGAGAAGGGAAGAAATTAAGATGGAGGAGTTGAAAAATAGAGAAATGGAAAAATAGGGCAGAGGAATTAAAAAATTCAAAAAATAAAGAGAGAAAAATAAAAATTAGAGAAAAAGAAAATACAATAAGTGAAGAAGGAAAAGGAAAGAAGGTGAACACTTTGGCTTGTGAGGTCATGGATGAGAGGATACAAGATAATCGGTATAAGGTCATAGATGACATCATCTACTATAAGGATCGAATTTACTTAGTGCCAAAATCAAGACTGAAGGAGAAGATCCTTAGAGCCATTCATGATACCCCCCTTGCAGAATATCCAAGTTACTTCAAGACTTATAGACAGATCAGGGAGAGGTTTTCTTGGAAGGTTCTAAAGGATGATGTTTTGCGACATGTGAGGGAGTTTGTGACTTGTCAGCAAAACAAGTTAGAGTATACTTTTCCAGCAAGATTGTTGCAGCCATTACCTATTCCAAATTAGAAGTGGGAAAGTCTATCTATGGACTTCATCGTTGGACTCCCCAAGGTTCAAGGCAAGGACCATATCTTTGTAGTGGTTGACAGATTAACAAACTATGCCCATTTCTATGCTAACGGAGTATTCAATAATGCAGGTTGCAAAATTACTTTTTAGAGAAATTTTTAGGCTGCATGGATTGCCAAGAAATATAGTCAGTGATTGAGATAGCAAACTTATTAGCACGTTTTGGAGGGAACTTTTTAGATTGGCATGTATGGAGTTAACCCTCAACACCAGTTGCCACCCCCAAACAGATGGAAAAGCAAAGATTGTTAACAAATGGGTAGATGGATACTTGCACAATTATGTTTCAAGACAAAAAAGAGCTTGGGTTAAGTGGTTGCATTTAGGGGAATATTGTTACAGTACTACTTACCACATGTCCATTGACATGTCTTCTTTTAGAGCATTGAATGGCGATGACCCTACAACATTTGTGGATTTGGTTATTTTTGACAATAGGGTGCCCAAGGCTCATGATTGGCTAAAGGAGAGTCAAAGATATCCTTAAAGCACTTAAGGATAACATTCAACAAGCATAGAATCAATAGAAAATCTATGCAGATGGGTGAAGGACAAATAGGACATTTGAAATAGGTGACTTAGTTTTCTTGAGGCTGCAGCCATACAGGAAGTCTTCTTTGAAGAAGAGTGGTGCAGAAAAACTAAAACACACGTATTATGGCCCTTACAGAGTCACGAGGAGAGTGGGAGAAACTGCCTATGAGTTGGAGTTGCCTGAAGATTGCATAATTCATAATGTCATGCCTCAAGAAGGTATTGGGATCACACATGTTACATCCCAAATTATGAAGTTACTATTTACCGTTAATGGATAGGGTAAATGTGAATATAGTATGAATTCTGGAGATGAATTATTGATGCTTGTACCTTGTTTTCATTTGATGTTATCTCAGTTGATGTTATTCATGGTAAAATATTGCATAAGGAGGTTAATGAATCATATATACTGCTATTGTTGTGAGCATTTGATTGTTGTGAGTTTATGACAATGAATGCAAGTATGAGGACCATTCCTCCAGGCGGAGGAGAAATATCACTCGGGAGAGGAGCTTGGTCGGGTAAGCAGTAACATGAACCATTTGAGCATACACACACGTCATTATAGGTTGGGAGAAACCAAGTCAATTATGATGGTCTTGATAAGTCATCCATAGGCTTTAGGAGTCCGGTTTACTTCTTTGTGCTTTGTGAGTGATGATTGTTTATTGTCAGACTTACTATACTGTGATCCTTGTATGAAATTGTGAAAGATATATGTTTAAGGTTGAGTGGGTACATATACACATGTATACATTGTGTACACATATCTATATGTATAAACATATCGATACATACGTACGATAGGTAGATGGATATGCTCATACATATGTGTCGACATGAATATACGTATACACAAGAGTATATATGGTTATGCACATGTTTATATGTACACACCCTGCCTAATATCTATGGTGAAAATAATATTTTAATATTATTGTCTGGTAAATTTACATATATATGTATGTATATATATATATCAATGGAGTAATTATATTATATGATATATACATAGATACATAAATACATGTGTAAATATATATATTTATATATTTTATAAGGTATAAAATATATGCATATATATTAAAGTAAGGTAATATATGCATATATATAAATATATATATATATATACATTACGATGGTAATGTCGAAAATATATATATATTTATATATATAAATCTATTAATACTTAATATAAATATATGTATTATAAAATATTTAAATATATATGATTAAATATTTATAAATTCCAAAGTATAAATATTTATAAATACAAAGTGTAAATATTTATAAAACTTTAAGTTGATAAAATTAGAAGATTTAAATCTTTTAATATGAGCAAATTTTATAAAGCGAACTATTGAGAGGAAATAGTCGCTAGACTTAAAAGAAAATATAAGTCTTCATAAAAGTATAGAGCTTCTTGTTTCAAAACATAAGGAAACAATATGAATCGAAATATTTGGAGCTAACTTTTGAAATAAAAAATATTTGCTGACAGTTTTTCCCATGAAATGGAGGAAAGCTTCAAACGCAGGAAAAATGGAGGAAAGTTTCAAACACTGGAGAAGAGGAAACGCCAGCCAGATGGAATGTGTTGTAGCAAACCTAAACTTGACAAATTCACAGCAAGCATGAGTCATTCTCTGATATGCGCCAAAGAGGGACGTTTTTCCTCTAAGTGGCGATTTTTGAGCTTTGAGTTGAATAAATCTGGTAATGCTGGCTCCAAGAGGGTCAAATCACTCATTTTTATGATGATATAGGGTTTATAAGTCTGCCAAGTAGCATTTGACTGAGTCTGGGCGACTTGTTGTCATTTTACATGCCCACAATGAAGGAATTTGTTGCAATTACGGGCCTATAAATACACGCCCAGCCATTCTTTGTTTCACATCTTTGAGCAATTTGATTCTTGCGTTTTTAAGAGCTCCCATCTCCATTATCTAAGTTGTGTTTTTCTTTATTGCTGCATTTTTCCTTTATGCTTAGTGTGAGAAATACAGAAGTTTTTTACCAGCAATAAACAATTTACTGAGTTTAATCCCTTTTAAGCTTAGAGTGGAGTGAAGCCATAGTTGAGTAAACTCCTATTAGAGGAGTGCAATTTGTGAAGAGTGACTTGAGAGATCATCACAGTTTGAGAAACTTGCAAAGGAGCCATATCCATTTAAGATTCTGGAAGTTGCTGAAGGAGTGTCAAGAGGAGCAATGCTGGGAGAAGGAGATTTAAATCTCAGGCATGAAATCTAATTTATTATAATTCTTGTTTGAAATGCTGCATTCTCTTGGTCTTGTGTTTGATGTTTGCAAGTAGCTCAAGGATAACTAGAATTATCTTGTTAAACATTCATTACAATTAAGGGTAAATGTACAAGGGAATTCAATGCATTAAGGGAAAAATGCATTTTAAAGGAAAATGTAAAAAGGATTCAAGGATAAAGGGATTGTAAAAAGGGGATTAAATGTTTAACGAGCTAAACGGATTAGCTTAACTTATCTTGCATTAAAGGGAAATAGTGGAAAAAGAAATTAAGGGATTGTTTTTTTTTTGTTTAACATAAAGGGGAAATTTATGAAAAAGAGATAAGGGGAGATTTAAAATGCATATTAGTATGAAATTGCATATTCTGTATGATCTCCATAAGAGGAGAACACTGTTGGCATGGATATTATTTGCTAAAATCCTGATTGCTCTCAAAAAAGAGAATTGAAGCATTAGAGCCACTTTTATAAGGTGTTTTTAAGTACTCCACGATAGGAGAAAGAACTTGATTGAGGAATTCAGCAACATTATATAAAGTATAACATAAGTATTTAATTATACTAGCTATGTTTGAGCGTGGGATGATTTATAATTGCTCTTGATACATAGGAAATGAAATGTTGCATTCTAGTTGTAATCTGCATTAATTTTATGATCTCCATATAAGGAGAGTATTGTTGCAATAGTAACTATATACTAGAACAGAAATAAGGACAGGAGTCAAGTAAATTCTATCGGCTTAAGTTATTAGGTTAACTAAGGTAAGCCTGGATTACTCCTAGGATAAAGATTTCCAGTATAAGAGGTAATAGGTGAATTACTTGTTATGTCGATTCATTTCTAGCAATTAGAATGTTGTAGGAAGTCCGAGGTGACTGATTACCCAATGAAGGACATAACCTACGTGTAGTGTAAGATAGCCTTAAGTCAAATTGGCCCTGAGTAGTGTATATGATAGATGACTTTCTCAGTCATTTACTAAACTAAAACTCTTTGATCAAAGTAGTGTAATGTACCTACATCCTCTTAGATCGAGCGATGTTTACACTGTTAGTTCATTGTGATCCTTGTATTAGTTCGAGATTGTGAAATAGCAAGGTTCTAGTTGTGTAGGACACATCACTATGCTCAGTTGGTAATCGTTAAAGGATACCTTACCAATCTCTTCGACGAAGGGAGGACCATCTATTGGAAAATGGATGTGCGGAGGACTGCATTATAAGTCCGTGGTTGGCAGAAAAGCGCCCAAGTGATGTTTCTCCAAAGCAAGCGGCCGATGTACCAAGATTTGAAAGGAAAAGAATTATGGACCTTCTTACCACTATTTGTTCTAAAGCTCATTGGAGCCATGTTAGTGAGGTATGTATTCTTGTTTCATGTACTTGTGAAGTTATTATATTGAAATGGAATCTTTATTGTAAATTGATTTGGGAACTGGTTCATGTTTTATCAATAAAGAAAAGGAAAAATTTTATTACAATGTCATGTTAACATGTTTACTTGTAGGATGTAAATTAAGGAAATTTTTATTTTACGGAAGGATCGGGTCATTACAACACATCATACTCTTTTTCGAGCTACCACGTCTAGATTAGGAGGGGAAGTTGATCTTAGATCCTTAGGCCATATTGGAGGTTAAGGAATAGAGTTATCAAAGAATATTTAATTTTGTGGAAGCACTTTCCGCTAGATGATGCCACATGGAAGGATGAACAGATTTTGCAACATTTGAACCTTCAATTGCTTGAGGAAAAGCAATTTCGGGAAGGGAGGACTGTAATGTCCCTTTTTGCTGAGTAAACAAAAGTGTCTCTTTTAGCCTATTTAATTCCTATAGGCTAATTTCAGGCTTTGTCAGGGAATAATTCAATTAATTAAATAAAGTTGTCCAATAAAAGAATTTTTTGGATGACTTTATTTTAATTAATTTAAAAGGGTGATAGCAGCATTAATCGTTTGGGGAAAAAATCAGCAAACCAAAAGTTCAGGATTTTTTGAAAAAATCGAGAAAAAATCGGGAAAAAATCGGATTTACAAAAAAAAACAAAAAATTGAAGAAAAATACTTTTTTTAAAAAATTTAATGGCATTTCCATAGCATACAGACATTGAGAGCAAATAAAATACAGAGTTCAATCCATGAATAATAGAAAATAGATTTTTGTTGGTTATATTCATATCGCTAATTACATTGCACAAAACATACTACAACTGCATAAATATCATATGGTGACAGTTTTCTATGCTACCACATTTTTCATACATGTCTACCAAAGCATTTTATCAATCAGTTCGCTGCCTTGTTGCTATGGCTAAAAGCCTAAAACAGGTGCTTTTGAACAAGTTATGGATGCTTGGAAAAAATCTATCAAAGCATAATAGTAAGCAATAGCATAGACAAGGCAGTGAACTGTTTCAAAAAATGTCTCAAAGAAATGTGGTTTCATGGTGATGGAATGCCATGACAATCCATAGCAATTTGCTTGTCATGTATTCATGGTGAGATTCCATCACTATGAGACACATTTTGAAGCATTTTTCAAATAAAGTTCACTACCTTTCTATGCTACCAATATTTTCACACATGTCTACTACAAAGATTTATCAAACAGTTCAACACCTTTCATGCTAAGGGCTAAAAGTTTCCAAAATGGTGCTTAACAAAGTTTAATTGGAAAAATCTACCAAAGCATAATAGTAAACAATAACATAGACAAGGCAGTGAATTATTTGAAAGTTCTAAAAGAAATGCAGTCTCACGGTGATGGAATGCCATGAAAATCCATAGCAATTTGTTTGTCATATGGCATTCGCTATGGCATCCATCACCATGAGAGACTAAAAAGCCTAAAACAGGTGCTTAAACAAGCTATGGATGCTTGGAAAAAAATCTATCAAAGCATAATAGTAAATGTCCATGGTTTTTAATAAAATCAGCTCAATTTTATTCACTTTTTTTTGCAGATTTTATACACATTTTTTTGGCGATTTTGTAGTTTGAGACAGAAAAAAATCATTGACCAAAAAGTCAACGATTTTTTCAAAAAATCGGGGAAAAAATCGTCCAACCTGCAGATTTTTTAAAAATCGCGATTAATCGGGATTTTTTGCAGATTTATGCTTCTATGGGGTGAATTAAGTGATTTAAAAGGACAAATATTAAAAAGTCACTTTATTAAAGTACTTTATTGATTTATTTTAAGGCAGGAATTAAAAAGTACCTTAGGGAATGTTCTATAGGGAAAATATAAAAGATGAATTGGAAGCTCATTTGTTTATGCTTGTTTTTATTTTCTTTGTGGAAACTTAAAGTTGTCAATGAGAGAAAACCCTAGGATGAAAACCCTAAGGGAATTGGTTTTGGTGGTGAGACATCTACCCTAGCCAATTTGCAAGTGGAATCATATAGGTTTCATGCAAGCGCCAAACGATTGAAGATTAAATAATTTATTGGAGGTTTGCAGGCAAACGATATATTATTAAAACTTTGGGCTTCATTTGAAAGTTTATTTAGTGATTGATATTTCAGATGCTACCTTCAATAAGTGACATGGGATGAATATGGCATTTCATTTTATGAAGATTTGCTGAAGACAATACTCTATAAGGGCTAGGCATGAGAGATACAATTTGTTGGACATTTTTTTTCATTGGATGTATGTTTGCACATTGCTGGCATGAAAGATATGGTGTGTTTATGCTGGTTGCAGTCCTCCTATTTACCCAGGCACACCATTTGAAGTGAATTCGGGCCCTTTGAAGATCATTGCTGGTCACTATAGGCCCCTAAGAATGGTGTGAGAAATAAACAGCAAGTTGGGAAGAGGCATGGTAACTTGGAAAATCACTTATAGCTAGCGCACATCACTTGTGGATCTCTCTTTGCTGGTTGAAACCATTCACAAGTGGCTGGCGTGAGGTTTACTGTAGTATTAGAGGGAGACATGAGGTATACAGGAGCAGTTGGAGCATTAAGCACTGCCATTTGGAGATTCATAGGGTGATTGGAGGTGTGGTGCTGGGTTTGGAGTTAATGTTTGCTATCATGAAACATTGAAATATGTTGTAGTTCAAGGTCAGAACTTGTGTTTATTCATATTTTGTATGCTGATGTTCAAAACAGCAAGTTGAATAGTTTCCATTTAATCTCCAATCTTTGAAAGGATGACATTTGTTTGATGTAATGTCTCAAATAATGTTAGTGTTACCACATTGAGTTTATGGTGAAATTGTTCTTAAATCTTCAAGAAAATACTCTCAAATAATTATCAATGGAATATCTATTTGTATTGTCAGATGCAAACTGTTTGACAAAATTCTTGTGTGCCAAAACTAGTCAAAATTGTACCATTTGTTCCAAAATTTGGCATAGTATATTACACTTCCAAAGACTCAAAAAAGACAAATATGTCCCTCATTACCTATTTGTAGGATGGAATCCTCTATCACTTGGTCACATCTATGTTCCTATTGGGGAATGATAGAAAATAATTTGGGAAGAATACTATAGTTGCCTTGTAGGACACTTTGGGATAGAGAAGATAGTTGCTATGTGACATAAATACTTCTATTGACCAAAACTATGCCAGGATGTCATCTTTTACATTTGATCTTGCACGACCTATGCTTACAAATTGGACAAAAGGATTGTATACACCTCTTTTAGTTCCTAATAAGCCTTGAAACTCTATCTCCATGGATTTCATGTCAATTCTTCTTAGGACCAAACATGGTCATGACTGTGTGTATGTGGAGGTTGACAAGTTTTCAATGATGGCCAAAGAAGAGAGTTTTGCAGAAGACATTGTCAATTTTTTTTAGAATGTTTGGGTACATTTCAGTTTTCCCTAGATCATTGTTTTTTATAGGGATAGTAGGTTCCTGTTGATGTGATTTTCGTGACCGCACCAACACAGAATAAAGTTTCCCAATGGATACTCTATCCTCTCACATGAACAAAGTTTCCTGCATGCTAAGATTGCAAGATAGATCATGCATTTAACTCCAAGGTTCCTTCATGCAATAGAATACCCTCAGTTGGCTCGATGCGTTTTGCTAGTATTTCAAGGGGACTTACACAATTGTTCAGCAGCTAACAGCAGACAGCAGATTAAGGGCTTCACGTGGTTGGAATGATTTGGCAGGTGAGCACAAGTTTCCTAACACTAACCAAAAATGAATTGAATTTAAATGAGTGTAGGGATAAGAAGGTTCTAAATTCTACTCTAAGACGGGATGTGGGATTAATCTCAACAGAATTCAACCAAACTCTGCTCTGCCTCGCGTTGGACAGCTTACACAAAGTTGGTGCAATCTTCAAGGGAGTGGCAAGAGGTTTTCAAGTTGCAATTTGACACCAAGACACCATCAAGACTATGCATGCCGAGACGTAAATCACAACCGAAGTTAAGCTTGTAAAATTTTCCAATTGACCACACAAGGCAAACTTGCCGTTAGCAAGCTGTTAGTGGTATGGACTAAAGCGAAGTTGCCTTGATTAACACCTCAAATCCACAGCTAACATCTACTTGCGTGAAAATGAAATTACACTACTTTATGCTACTTGAAGTAGAAGGGATGAAGAAACTTTGCTAGTTGCTTATAACAAAGATGAATTCACCATTCAATGAAAGATCTTTTATTATAATAGTTTTCACAACAATCTCTTACAAAGTTTTTGAGGGAAAACTTTCCTTTTCCTTCAAACTATGCTATGCTAAGCTATTACAACTAAAGTCTCTCTGCTCTACTCTCTAGTCTGATCTAGTGTCTAACTGAATTACAAATGAGGGGGGATGCCCCTTTATATAGCTGGCCAAGTCCAACGAACGGCTCAGATTACAATCAAATGGATGGCCCAAATTGTGCCACCTCAGCCCTAACCCTAAAAAGAGGAGTGGAGTAATAAATGAACAATTAATGTCCACCATCCTCTAGAAGATTCCTGCTTGTAAACGCATTCACACTATTCTTTCTGACTACAAACTGGATGATTTTGATCATCATTGCTTCAACTTCTTGAAAGGGTATGGCAGGCACGTTCTCGATCTGACTCCAAGGCGACAACTTCTTTCTCCTACTCAACGATGATTTTCTTCCTTGATGTTCTTCAACTTTGAAGTACTTGATGGTGACCATTAACGCCTGGGTTTCCATCTTTCCCTCCATCCTGAGCTTTGAAAACATTTCTTCTTTGCCACTTGAGCTGGGTACATACTAGGTCTCAACACTTAGCCATTTTCTCCAAGTATTCGCTTCATCTCCCCAAGTCATCATGCCTTGGCCTCGGTGTTCGCCCTGCAAATCAAGCAAGGAGAAGAGCATCAGAACACTTCATAATATAAACTCACCTTACTTACTTGATTTTCATGCTTTAACTTCCAAGGGTTCATCATTTTTCTCTAGCCAACTTTGTTTTCTTCATGATTTTTCAACATCTGTAGGCTGGGGCATATAACACCTGTACATCATATTTCAATGCCTTAGACAAATTTTCAACTTCCTCAAGGGCGTATTTAAGAGATGCACTTTTAAAATCATCTTTTGAGAGTGTTAACTTCAACTGCATCGTCTTCAAGAAATCTATTTCACTAGCTGAAGCGTTGACAACTTTGATTTTATTCATCTATGACTTGAGAAGATTCGACTTCGTGAAGAAAATTGAGCAAATTCACCTAGGCCATCAACATCGAATTCATCTGCCAAGGCCTTTTATCTTCAGAAACATCATTTATTCCTTGCCTTAGAATTTTTTTTTTTTAATTTTCCCTTAGAAAATTTATCAATCTGGTGCCCATCAAAAATCTTCATCTCAAAGGCCTTGGCGAAGTGTGGAAGACCTTAAAATCCATTCCTCATCGCAGACGTCCAATACCCAGAAGAAAATTCCCTTCAGAAGGCGTCGAATTCATGTGTCTACAACGAAGGGGTACATTTAATTTTTTTGAATTTAAACCTTAGAAAAATATTTTGTCAACAAATTTATTCTTATTCTGGGCGTATTTTCTTGCTTGGCCTTGACAATTAGAAAAACTTCAAATTCATCCTCCTCCAACTAGGCGCATTTTGGACTTTCTCCTGCCATTTGCATACATGCCTCAATAAACTTCATCATCTCCCTGCAAGCTTAGGCGTTTTTTTTTTCTAGAGATGAAATTCTAACACTTAGAAAAAATTTATCATCATGCCTCACTTTACCTTGGCGCACATTGAGGGGTCTACAAGAAATTCCAACACTCGGCAATTTTTTATACCTTCTCTACCTTGGGCGTATTTCTCATGCTTATATCATCAAACATTTTGTCTTCTTCTATGCTAGTTTGGGCACATTTACCACATTGAGGAGGAAATCCTCATAAGCTTTGTCCTTTTCTTAGTGCATTTGGGTGCATTTAACATATCATGGAGGAATTAGCTCAACGCCTTGGAAATTTGTTTTATCCATCTTCACCTTCACTTGACTTCAACGCCTTGGTAACTTCTTTCCATCTTTACCTTCACTTGGGCGCATTTCACATATGGAGGAGGATAAGTCATAACTTCATGGGCACATTCAAAGGGTGGAGAAGGAAGTTTGACTCCAACGCCTTTGACTCTCTTTGACTATTCTTCATGCATGGGCGCATTTTGATAGTGGAGGAGGATAAACTTCATGCCTTAGAATTTTTTTTCAACACCTTATTAGCATGAGGGCACATTTAGGGGGTGGAGGTGGACTTAAGTCCAACACTTAGATTTTTTTTAACATCTTGACTTGAAGTGGGTGCATTTGAGGGTGGAGGACTTAAAACACTTTTCAAAAAGCCAACACCTAGCATCTTGGAGATGGGCGCATTTCATGACCCCAGCAGGAAGTTCTAACACTTAGACAATTTTAATTTTTTTTCCAGCTGAGGATGAGGGCGCATTTTGGGGTGGCAGTGGACTTAACTCTTTGCCTTAGAATTTTTTTTAACACCTTCTTAGCAGGCTGGGCGCATTTTGAGGTGTCTGCAGGACTTAACTCCAGACTTGGAAATTTTCTCAGCCACTACCAGCTTATTCTTCCTTGGGCGCATTTCAGGGGTGGTGAAGGATATTTTCAACACTTAGGCGTTTTTCTCATCTTCACCAGCCAGCTCATGCCTTACTATATTTAGTAAGCTCTTTGATTTTCCCTCTTCTGGAGCTCAGATTGATTTGAAATTTTAACCACAGGATCTTCATGACCTAATTGATTTGTTCGCACTGCCATCTCGAGCTGACCTGCTATTTATAGTATGTTTCTGAAGGTGGTTTACTATTTATGGCAACTGCCTGATTTTGATACTTCCCCAACTCCATTTGACTTGAAATTTGAATGTCGTGACCCTCATCAGTAGACTTGCCTGTTCACACTGGCGCCTGATGCTGATTTACTATTTATAGCCTGTTTCTGGAATGCCTTACTATAAATAGTAAGTGCTTTGATTGCCTTCAAAATTTACCAGTGGACTCCTTGAAAGATGTTGATCGCGATGGGATACACCGGTTTTCGAAAATTCTGGCATTTTACCCCCCATTTTGGGTCCCAAGCTAGAAACCCTAATTTGACTTGCATGTCTATCAAATGACCTCCGCTTAACCTCATTTCTGTTGCATGCCGATCATTTGTGATTCTGGAGTGCTGGGAGGGCTGTCAGAGTGGATCTGCTAAAAATAGTAAGTTGCTGAAAAAGTGATCATCTTCGTTTGCATGTCACGCCACTGCGTAGCTCTTGAAAAACCCATAAAGAATAACTCAACATGCACTGAAAAGCCCTGCATGCAAACCCTAAAAATAGCCTTTGAAGATGGCTCCTGAAAAAGTCATGATCCTGGTTTGCATGTTATACCACTGCGAAGCCCTCAAAAAAACCACAAGGAATATGCTGACATGCGCTAAAAACTTCAACATGCAAACCCTAAAAATAGCCTCTGAAGGCCGAATACTAAAATTCATCGTCTCATTTTGCATGTTATATCATTGCGTAGGTCTCAGAAAACCCAGAAAGAATCTTCAAACATGCATTGAAGAACTTTGCATATAAACCCTAAAATTTGCTCCTGAAGCTGAACTTGCTAAAAATAGAAAGTTGTTTGTTTCAGCTCAAAATTTGCAGACAAGCAGCCTGACATGTCCTGAATGTAGTGTGACTAAGAGAACTTCAACAGTGTTGAGAGAACGCCCCAAATTTGGTACTTACTAAAAATAGTAAGTCATCGGAATTCGATGAAATTTAGCTGAGAACCTGCTGGAAGCATGCTGACAACAATGTTAGCCTCAGATTCCAAGTTACTTACTCCATTTGACTTCAAATTGGCTAGAAAGTTCAAAACCCTAATTCTTAGGCTTGGCCAAAATTTCACGTTTAAGCTCAAAGGCGGGCACATCCTGAAAAGACAGATAGAGAGAGAGAGAGAGACAAAACCAAAGCCAAAAGACCAGAATGGAGCAAAAATTAAAGGGGTCCCCATTTTAAATGGGGTGATGTGTGAAAAGGTCACAACAATTCCTCAATAAATTTTGGCTAACACTATGGGCTATGATGGACACCAAGCTGACAAAATCCACTATCCCCCTAGATTGATAGATAGATTGATGTGGTGAATCACAAGATCATTCACATTCTGTAGATGTATCATTCAAAGCATCTCCACACATGGGATGAGAGTTTTTCCTATGTCCAACATAGCTACAACCATGCAATGCATAACTCCACAGGGCATAGTCCATTTTCCATTTGAAATTTTCCTTGTGTATCAACCATTGGCACCCATTGATGTTGCTGTTACATCCCGATTTTATAGCTACTATTGCATAGGGCAATTGATTGTAATGTTTGAATCTTGATGACGAATAAAACATGGTTGATCTCGTTATTAAATGAATGAGTCCTGTTAAATTGATGGTTTCATTTGATTGTTACTTCTAAATGATTTAGTCTTGATTAAATGTAGCATACAATTATGGAATAATGTTATTCTAACTTGTGAGATGTTTTTACCTTGTTATGAGCATATGACTGCCGATGTCATGTCATGATGTGCAGGTATGAAGACTGTTCCTCCGGACAAAGGAGAAACATCATTCGGGGAGGAACTTGGTCGGGTAAACAGTAACAATTACCAAATTGAGCATACACACACATACTATAGATTGAGTAAGCCAAGTCTATTTGTCAAGATAACGGTAAGTCATCCATAGGCTTGTTTATTGACATAAGGATTCTGAATTCACTTCTTTATGCTTTAGGGGATGTGATTGTTTAAACGTCAGACTTGTTGTACCATGACCCAAGTATGAATGATGTGAAAGTTATGTGTTAATGATTGATTGGGAATGCACATAAATCTATACAATGTGAACATGTATTTATATGTACAAACATATCAATACATGTGTATGTTAAGCAGACGGATATGCTCATACACATGTGTCGACATGTATGTACGCATACATACGTATACACAGGTGTATATATGTACTCATTCCGCCTGATATCTGTAATGAAAATAATATTTAATAATATTGCCTAGCAAAATTACATAAATATTTATGTATTAATGTATATATTAGCAATGTGATTATATTTATGGATATATATATACATAAATACCTATGTAAATGTATTATATATTTATATATTTAAATATATGTATTAATATTAAGGTAATATTTACATATATATAAATATATATATATACATCACGATGTAATGTCGGAAAATATATATATTTATATATTTAAAATATTACACTTAATTAAAATATATATATATATATAAATTATGCAAATATATAATATTTAAATATAAAGAAAATATTTGCAAATGTTTAAAAAGAATAAACATTGAGCTTTATTTCAAAAAGGATAAATATGCGCAATATATAGTAGAAGGAAATTTTTGAATAAAAATGAGTATCGAACCTGGGCTTTATAACGATTTTATTTAAAGCTTTATTTGAAACATATTAATCTATGAGAAGCAATTTCGAATGGAAAATAATGGAAGATTTCATTTGTTTGAGATTTTTAAAACAAGAGAAATCGAATTTTTTTTTTTATAAACATTTAAAAAGGCAGAAAACACTTTTTTCTTTGAAAAACGCATAAAAACCGCTTGGAAAAGTCACGCGCATGAAGAAAAACGCGTCAAAAACGCGGGGGCAAAGAACTGGTCACTAAGAAATGAACGAATGCTAATCTCTTGGCCTGAAATGGCGACGTGGGATCATATGAAACTTGACCTTTTCGTTTGGAAACGAACTTCTTGATTTATTGCAACAAAATAACCTAAAATCTGAAAAACGCCTTGAGCTGTCAATCCGCCATGTGAGAGTTGAAAAATTCTTAACTTGCTGGCTTAAAATGGAGTCGAATCACCTCCAATTGATGATTAACAGTTTAAGAAATCCACCAAGTGTCTTTTTGACCATTTCTGGGCACTTTGCTGTCAATCAACATACCTTCTTGAGTGGAAATCTGTTACATTTCGGGCCCTATATATTGATGCCATGCCATTCAATGTTTCAGCACTTGAGTAATCCGAGTTTAGTATTTTCATCAGACTCTCATATCCATTTCATTATTTTGTTTCTAATTCTGTTTTGCTGAGTAGAAAAATACAGTGAATTTTACCAGCAATTGCCTTTAACTGTGAAAATCCCAAGTTAAGCTGAGAGTTCCTATTTTCTGAGCATTTATATTTCCTGTGAGTATTTACATTTCCTGTGACATTTGAGAAGTCTGTTGAGTGTAAAATCATTCAAACTGAAGGCTTTATTGAGAGAAGGACTGGAACAACGAATAGGAGAGGAAGCTTACAACCAGGCATGAAACCTTTACTATTTATGATTTTTAATCTGATTAAAGTGTTTTCTATTTGCTGTGTGTGCAAGTCTGGAAAGTAAAATTCTTGGATGCATTTTCAAAGGGTATGTTTATAAGTTATGCTTAAAAGTGAATTTAAGTAAGGGGTTTCATGTGAAAGAATTTAATAGAAGTGTTTATTTATTATGAATAAAAGGGAAATCATGTGAAATAGATAGGAGAGGATTTATAATGCATTTTGAATGGTTATTGCATGTTGTGTATGACCTCTATATATGGAGAATACGTAGATGTACTTATTATCTACTAGGATCAAAATGATGGCAGAATCAAGCAAAGTCTTTTAGCTTAAATTATTAGGATAACTATGACAAGTTAAATACTCCTAGGATAAAGAATTCCTAGTTAGGAGGATTGATACAAGACACTTGAATACTGTTTTCATTTCTAGTAGGTTCGTATGATTGTAGGATGTCTGGGATGACGGTTTCACCATTGAAGGACAAACCTATGCGTAGAGTAAGCGAAGCCTTAAGTCAAATCGCCCCAGTAGTGTTTATGATAGATGACCTTCATTCAAGCACCGAATGAGAATACTTTGGCCAAAGTAGTGAAATGTATCGATCGCCACATAAACGCGAGTTAGTTGAGACTACACCGCCACCATTGTGATCCAGTACTAGATCGAGATTGTGAAATAGCAAGGTTCTAGTTGAGGGTATACGACTATGCTCGGGCTTGGTAATCGTTAAAGGATACCCTACCAATCTCTCAAGGGAGGGCCGCTCAATGAAATGATCGCGGGACCGATTATAGTCCGTATTTTGAAAAGCTCGAAAGTGATGTTTCTCTCCACGAAGCGCCGAGGTACCAAGATTTGAAAGGATGGACTCCCCGGACCTCTTACTTCTATTTGTGCAAAAGCTTACGAGCTATGTATGTAACTGTATTACTTTTTAACTCTGATTTATATTTGCAATGAAAATGAAATTCATGAGGAAACATATTGTAACTTGTACGTGTTTATCAATAAAGAAAGGAAGAAATTTATTGTAATATCTTTGTTATATGTTACTTTTACATGTTTTAAGTGAGAATTGGAAAGTTTTTTAATTTACGCAAGGAACAGGTCGTTACAGTTGCCTTGCTTGTCGTGCTAATCAAGATACCATTGCATACTTAGAAGGAAGTAGATAAATCGTCTGGGTTTTCTAAGAAGATTTTCCATATCCAACAATAGTTTCATGACATACTGCAACGTACCAACCAAAGGTACAAGGAAAGACATGATTAACATTGTACATCTCATCAATTTTAGGTTGGTGACAAGGTTTGGCTTCATTTCCAAATAGAGCAGCTTCAAGGGCCACTCAGGAAACTTCATCCCCTCTGATATTGACTCTACACCATCCTTAGAAAGATAAGTGAGAATGATTTTGAGCTCAATTTGCCACCTTTTCTTGGATTACAGCTAGTTTTCAATGTAGAGTTGTATCTGAATTTTTCACCATTGTCGGACACCTTAGATGTTGTTGAATATCTACACAATGTAGAACTAAATCCAAACACAAGTACTTCGTTGAACATAGATCATGTCACTAATGGTTTTGGTATGACATTGAAGGATCAACAAATTCCTCTCGATTGGGTGGTACTAGTAGGGCAATTTCCTCTCCTCATTAGGGCAAGCGGTTCACTAGGGACCAAATTAACAAAAGGTTCTGTCATTTGTTGTGAATATTTGTGCAATGGTACCTATTGCTTCTCAAAGGGGGGAAGATTGATCTAATAGACATTTAGGGGCATTTCAGTGGCAAATGCATGGGTGATCCTAAGAAAAAAAATTTAAAAAATGGTATTTTCTACGTTTTCATAATCTACATTTTCAAAGGCTTTTTGAGTGGAATTAGCCCTCAAGACTTTCCTTAGTTTCTTAGGAGGGGTGCCAAAGGCTTCACTCTAAGCAACTCAAGTTAGATATCTTGGAGATCTTTCCAACACATTCAATTAGTCCAATTTCCACTCAATGGGCTAGGTGTTTTGAGCCCACCAAGTTGGCAAACCAATTTTATTTAATTTCTTACTATGCTTTTAATTTTGTAGCTAATCTGTCCTCAATCAGGCTATCCATTTCAACTTCCAAGGAAGATATGAGTATGGTGACTCTGCGATTTCCAATGGGAGCCATAAAGTACTAGTTTTAGTTAGTTTTCTAGTTTCATTTTAAAATGTATAAATGGGTTGGATTCAGAGTTATGCAATAGAGTTGGAGGCATGTATTTCTTGCACAGAGTTTGGCACATATTGTATAATCTCTCACAATAATAAAATCTAGTCTATTTGATTTTAGTAATTGTTGTTGTTGATGCATATTTACTTGTTTGACAATCACTAGTTACAATACATCCAGTCCCTCATTAATGCATTGTCCTTTGGATTCCAAACATAATTTGGATTTAATAAACCTTTTCATCCTTGGGCACCCCTATATAATAGTGTGTGCTTGGAGATACAATGATCACCTTCATGCTTAAACTTCCTTTCGCTTATTTCAGGGTATGCTGAAAAATTTGTCCAATCTTTGTTGATTGCATGCCTTTATGCTTGTAACCCTTTTCAATGTTTGAAGTTTGTTTAAAACTACACAAGTGTGCATTTTATCCTCCATTACCACCCATATTTCACATTCAAACATTTTTGATAATTGATGGTAGAACACATTGGGAATACTTTGACACACTTTTTTTTAAAAGTTGTTTTGGGCAAAATGAGTTATGATGCATGCTAGAGAGGCTTTTGGCCATTTTGTTTTGATTTTACACTTTTGTCTAAAACTTCCTCAACCATGCATTGGGGTGTTTTGTCCAATTATTTCTTACTTTCTGAACTTTTTGGCTGTTTGGCCTTATGGTGCGCACCCAGGACACTTATGTCCACTTTTTTATTTTGAACCTTTGTTCTGAAAATGCTTGTGCAGTGCTTTGAAGGGTGTTTTGGCCACTTCATTGCCATACCCATTTTACCACTCCTATGCAGCTGGTCTTCTATCTTCACCTTGCTTGATGTGTTGGAAAGCTCCTTTCATTGGCTCTGCAAAGACATTGTCTAGAGATGACAAAATACAACATTTACAGCCCAAAGGAACAAAGTTTTAATGACTCACTTGGTAGACAAATAACATTATTTTGGTGTAAAACCCAGCTCTATACAAAAACATTTGTATGGGTACAACACCATTATTCTCAGATATGTATTTTTATAGGACACATTTTTATATAGATCACGGGGGGCACTCAGGTTTTTTATTTGAATTATAGCAGGCTGTTATGACTAAATTGCATTTTTGGCATGCTGGCTCAAGATACTGAAAAAATGTTTATTTGGAAACTTACCATTGCTTGGTAGGGAACAAATTGTGGTTTAAACATGCACATTAGAAATCTTGAGATTTTCTTCATAACCTTTTATATGCTTTTGCTTTGTCCATAAATAGATTTGTTGGTCTAGCTTTTATCAAGCATGATTTTGTTCACCATCTTAATTTGAGTACATTTAGTGTTTTAAATTTTGAAATTTAAATGATGATTGGAGAATTGGTGTTGGATAGAGACATGTCAAATGACAATGTTTTATTATAAATAATTACCAGACTTATTCTTCTTGTTGATGTCTAGGTACATGAACGAGAAGGTGCTAAGGATGCTTATTTTCTTACTAAAGGTAATTGAATTGCTTTTTTCGATCACCTAATAATCAAGGATTTTTCAATCACAAAATATACATTTTCAAACATAAAATAGAATAGATTTAATTGATGTACAATTCATTTGGCATACAAAAGGTTGGCTCTTAGTTAATGGACTGAGTGGGAACTCGTTCTACTGTTAGAATATTATAATTTGCACATGTAATTTTTGGAACTTGAAGCTAATTATGGTTAATATTTGTTGTGACCTTTTTCACGCATCACCCCATTGCAAATGGGGACCCCCCTAATTTTTGCTTTGTTCGGGTCTTTTGGCTTGGTTTTTTTTTTGTTAGTTTTCCTGTTGTCTCTCTCTCTCTTTTTGTCCCTTCTTTGCTGCTTGTCTTTCTGGGGTTGTGCCCGTCTATGAGCTTAAACGTGAAATTTTGGCTAAGTCTGTAGAATTAGGGTTTGATTCCTTCACGCCAATTTGAGGTCAAATAGAGTAAGTAAGTTGAAATCTGAGACTAACGTTGTTGTCAGCATGCTTCCAGCGGGTTCTCAGCTAAATTTCAGTGAATTTTGGCAACTTACTATTTTTAGTAAGTGTGCAATTCAGAGCGTTCTCTCAGCACTTTTAGAGTTTTGATCAGTCCATAACACATCAAGCTACTCGTCTACAAATTTTGAGCTGAAACGGACAACTATCTATTTTTAGCAAGTTCGAATTCCGGTACAGATTTTAGGGTTTATATGCAGAGTTCTTCAAGGCATGTATGGAGATTCTTTCTGGGTTTTCTAAAACCTACGTGATGATATAACATGCAAAATGAGACGATGACTTTTAGTATTCATCCTTCAGAGGCTATTTTTAGGGTTTGCATGTCGAGCTTTTCAGCGCATGTTTGCATATTCCTTGTGGGTTTTTCGAGGGCTTCGCAATGGTATAAGATGCAAACCAGGATCATAACTTTTTCAAGAGCCGTCTTTGGAGGCTATTTTTAGGGTTTGCATGTCAGCGTTTTCTTTTCATGTCTGATTATTCTTTATGGGTTTTTCAAGAGCTACTCAATGGTGTGACATGCAAGCAGAGATGATCATTTTTCAAAGACTTACTATTTTTAGCAGGTCCATTCCGGTCGCTGACCAGCGCATCAGAATCACAAACAGGGCGAAGTGCAACAAAAACGAAGTCAAACGGAGGTCGTTTGATATACATGCTATTGTACCCAAAACCAAATTTTTTGCTTCATTAAGGCATTTTGCATTTTAAAGTCTAAACCTTGAATAAAATGTTGTAAAATACCGTTTTGGGCAATGTCAAGTATGGAGTTTTTGTCAATAATTTGTCAGTCAAAGTCAGTTATATTGGTCAAACCCGAAGCAGAGACTCAAAATGAAGATTTTCACGATGGAGGAGCATCTTACGACGGCATTTCATATTGCAGACGGTCATTTCAAATGATCGAAACAGAGTTTTTAAAGATCAAATCAGGGAGATTTTTCAGAGGAAAAGCCTCAAAGTGCAAGTATAGCTCAGGGGCGCCCAGTTTTTTGGAGGTCAAGATCTTGTCTGAAGTGCTCAAGCATACAGTCAATCTCTTCAGAATCAGCCTAGCTATCCGTCGAGCTATCCAGCGAGGCGTTCCGAGACTCACAGCTCCAGTTATTCGCGACAGAAGTTAAAATCCCTACATTTTAGGAGATGGAAATTTTGCTCTTTTCAGGCAAAAGCGCGCCTCTAGCCTGAGGGCGCCCATTTCAAGGAAGGGGTAAATCTCGTCAGTTTCAATGCCGAAGACAGTCAATTCATTCACAGGTAGTCTGCTTATCCAACGAGATATCAAGTGCAGTCATCCGACTCTCAGAGTTCAGGCGGCAGACGTCCGAAGAACAGCTTAAAATGGAGTTTTCATGTTTTTTGAGCTTCTCCGTTTATGCCCAGTGCAAGTACAAGCCAGGGGCGCTGGCCTAAAGGACCCCTCAGATGCCAGAATTTGCAGACAGAGTCTTCACAACATCAGTAGTATACTAGCCTAGCTCCGCAACGCATCATTCAGCTTGTCGATCCGACGTTCCTGGTGGTCGTGGCAGAGATTCTACTTGCTAACGAATTTTCCGTAAAGGAACTAACAAATGGTTTTCGTATTTTCATGGTCTTAGCGGCTACTTAGCCTTCAGTTGATCGATGAGTCTGCTCGCTCAAGTCTCTACTACTCATTGAGCTGTGACCAATTTATTTTCCAACGAAGCATAGCCGTCAGCCTTCAGCGTTTGGCAGTCGCTCGTGCGTGCGAGGTCTTTGGTGTCATATTACAAAGTAAAGATGTCCGAAAACGTTCAGAAAATGGCCAAGTCTGGGAGCGGTAAACATATTAAAAATACGCACTGGAGAATTTGAGGTCTTAGAAGCAGTTTTCTTGCCTCGACACCTCCAGTGACTTCTCTTAAGAGCCCTCCTGGCTGTCCGTTAAAACAGATAACGCCTGAATCGGGTCATCCCAGCTCCAGATATCAGCTGTCAAAGTAGGGTATTTTGACGACGTTTGATTTTCGTTGAAATGTCCAAAGTGCAACCTTGAGCCAGGGGCGCTTTTCTTTTTGAGGCCCTTAACACAGCTTTTAGCTGTCGTGGATACAGCCGTTGGATGCAGAATATCTCAGTCATGCCGTGAGCTTCGTCTCGTATCAGCAGGGTTCACCATTCACCGTCAGCGGCCGTTTGAAGCGTCAGATGGCAGTTTAGGAAAATGGCTAAGTCTGGAACCCGTAAAGCAATTTAATCAGGTGCGCCTAATTTTTCAAGGGGATAAACGATGGATTTTGCAGTTATGTCTCCCAGCAGACATTTCTTCCTTGTTCAGTAGGCTTTCCGTTGATTATCTCAGATCAGTCTCAGCATCACCCGGTCATCCGGAAATCAGTGTCGAAGTTGGCCAGTCGCGATAGTGCTGTCAGCTATAAAATAGGGATTTAATTAAAAACGAAGTATCTTGAGCAAATGGACGCCAATTTGCTCATGTGATGACTTTTCGGAATCGTTGAAGTCTCACGATGAATCTCAGAGCTTCACCCGGGTTGTCAACTGAAGATGGCGATTTTCTATTTTTAGCACCCTTGCTAATTGCATGATAATAAATATTTTATTATTATTTGAGCTTCCAGTCAGTGGCAGTGCAATTGAAGGGCAACCAATCAGAGGACTTCTATTATTGTCAGGGTTTTGAAATCTTGCAGTTGTCAGATTGATGCGAATTTCATCTTCTTTAAGCATGGCGCCTTCTTCATTTATCATTCATATTTTCAAGAGAATTCGTATTTTTCAAGGAGATTCATATTTTCTTCAAAGGGAAAATCGTAATTCCCAAAGGCAAATTTTGTCAAAGGAAATTCATAATTTTGAAGCAAAATTCGTTTTTCTTCAAGGCAAAGGCGTATTTTCAAGCAAAATTCATTTTTCTTCATTCACAAGGCGTATTTTCAAGGGAGATTCATATTTCTCAAACAAAGGCAGATTTCTCATCTATTTGCAAAGGCGATTTCTCCAATCACATTCTTTTGCAGGTTAAAGTTCACAGTTCTCAGCAATTCAAAGAAATCTTGAGCGATTTTCACAGAAGAAGACATACAAAAAACGTCTTTTTCCTCCTTGGTTCTCAGATTTCTCTCAGTTTTCAATTTGCATGTTCCTAAAATTGGCAAATTCGACAAGTCTCAACATCTGGATCATTTTCATATAGCTTCCTCGAATTAAAATCGTGCGTTTGATTTTTCAGGAATTTTTAACTTCAGAACATTCGTTCTTGAGTTTCTAAATTTCTCAACTGAAAAGTCTTTGCATGGTCGAGTAGAAGTCATATTTTTGCATTTCTGACGTTCTGGGTTGTCTTAGAATCCTTTTCTGGACAAAACCCATATCTCAGATTTTTCGCTGAAAATTGCGCTTCGATAGGCTATTTTTACCTTCAGCAGGCTATTTTTAGCTTTCCAGAAAAGTTGTCAGAATATAGCCGTGTTCACAGTCAATAGGCGAGTTTTTCAGAGTACAATACACACAGATTGAATTCAAGACCAAATCGGTTTTAATTCATGACTTCATCAGAAAAGCTGAGACCGATTTGTATCAAGCTGCAGAAGAGATGTTGGCTAACACTTCAGCCATTTGTTTCTAAAATGCTGAAATGCTAGTTTTAGTGTGCAAAGATTGCTAAGATTGCTCAAGTTGCTGCTATTCAGATGTTGACGCAGTTAACAATCTCGTTGAGGGATTGGTTGCTCGAGATCGCGACCAGTAGACTTCAGTTTCCACCTCTCAGGATAGACATTACACACAAGAGTTAACTTGATGTTACCCTTTCAAGTTAACTGGCTGTCTCACCTCATGCATATCTATTCTGAGATTCACCTTGTTTGCTTGGAGTTTCACTAGGCTTTACTTAACTCGATGGTGGTAGTGTTCCGCTTAACATAAGCTAATATGACGGGTGCATGCTCGCATTTACTTGTCCATTTTAGATTAGATGTTTCCAGCTAAACTGGTGGGTAGTTTCCCATTGACTCATAGTTTACTTAATTAGGGTTTACGCATTGTTTGCATGCATTGGCAAGAATCAGAGGAACTCAAGGTGATTCAGGGTTACTCTACACCTTGATGTATAAATAAGAGTCTTGCTCATTTGTAAATAACTTTTATCGGAGAGAGAAAATATATGTCGTTTCACCTTTGCCCCTCAATATTGCTCTTTGGTATTTGGTTCATGGCCTTCATCATTGTAAGATTAATTGTTATGCCACATAGGGTTTCATGCAATTGTGATGGTGGATTCTTTCTGTCTTGTGAATCTTTTATCATTATAATCAAGTGTTATGCCACATAGGGTTTCGTGAGATTGTGATGATAAAATCGTTTTGTGAAGTCTTTACTACTTTCAATCAAGTGTTATGCCACATAGGGTTCCATAAGATTGGTGTGGTAAATTCCTCCCATAGTTAGATCTGTTTGAACATCTTTATCATTGAAATCAATTGTTATGCCACATAGGGTTCCAAGAGATTGAGGTGATAAGGTTGTTTTGTGTTAATTTACCATTGTGATCGATCGTTATGCCACATAGGGTTTCGAGAAGTTGCAGCGATAAATCTTTTTTGTGAATCTTTATCAATATAATCGAAGGTTATGCCACATAGGGTTTCGTGAGATTATAAAGATAAAGGCTGTTTTGTGAAGGCTTTGTTGTTTCGATCGAGTGTTATGCCACACAGGGTTCCATAAGATCGTCTTAGTGAATTCTTAAATCTGTTGTGCCCAATAAGCTTGTTTAGATTGAGATGATAGTTGTGCCACCTTGCCTTCAAGTAGAGAGTCTAAACTCGTTTATCGTCCGATAGTCAATCCCTGCTCCATTTCCTCATGCTCTGTTTTCTTGAGGAAACTGGATAGATTTAAAGTAGATAGCTTAGTTGTAGTTAACGATCTGCGAAACTAGAAAATCCTTAGCTGCAACGTTCTTGGTTTTCTTAACCTTGTGCCTCTTCCAGCTGAGAACAAAAAGATAGGACTTAGATTACTTCTCTTTTCATGCATTCCAGCACAACGAGGGAGCTTCCTAATCTCCAGCAAGAGCACCTATCACAGTGTAAGCATAGTCAACTGCATGTTCCCTCAGACTCAGAGGGTGTTAGGATTTTACCAACACAAGTCAAATTAGGGTTTCTAGCTTCGGGACCCAAAATGAGGGGTAAAATGTCAGAATTTTCGAAAACCGGTGTATCCCACTACGATCAGCATCTTTCAAGCTATCCACTGGTAAAATTTGAAGGAAAACGGAGCACTTACTATTTATAGTAAGGCGTTCCAGAAACTAGCTAAAAATAGTAAATCAGGAGTAGGCGCCCGTGTGAACGGGCAAGTCATCCGATGAGGAGCACGCCATTCAAATTTCAAGTCAAACGGAGTTGTGGAGGTCTCAGAATCAAGCAATTGCTATAAATAGTAAACCACCTTCATAAACATACTATTTTTAGCAGATCAGCCCGAGATAGCAGTAAGAACAAACTAACAAGGTCATGAGGATCCAGTGGTTAAAATTTCAAATCAATCCGAGCTTCAGAAGCATGAAAACCAAGAACTTACTAAATATAGTAAGGCATGTACGAGCAGCTGAGAAAAGTTCTAAGTCTGACAAAAATCCTGCTCCAGCATGAAAATGTGCCCTTGCAAGCTTGAAGGAATTGAAAATTTCTCTAAGTATGTGAAATTGAAAGCTCCAGCATGAAAATGCGCCCCTGAAGTTGAAGAAGTGATTGAAAAGTTTCTAAGTCATTCAAACTTGAAGCTCTATGCCTCATATGCGCCTTTGGCTAGGAGGAGGCCTTGGAAAGTATTCGAATGTGGCAAACTTAAAGCTACCACTCCCATATGCGCCTAAGAGAAGAGAAGGGGTAAAAAGTTGACTAAGTCTTGAAAATTGAAAGAAGAGACCCCTATGTGTGCCCTAGCAACTTAAGGTTGATGGGAAAATTTCTAAGTATGGAGAATTGGAATCTCAAGGGTAGAAATGCGCCCAAAGTAAAAGAAAGAGGCTTGAAAATTGACTAAGTCCCTAAAGCTGGGAGCTCCACCTGCCAAATGCGCCTTAAGAAGCTAAAGGAGACTTGAATTTTGTCTAAGGTAAGTGGATTGAATGTACAGGGGTGGAAATGCGCCCAAGTCACCATGGTGAGGGTAAGAAACTTTCTTAAGTATGGAAAACTAAAAGCTTGACTCCCAAAGTGTGCCCAAGTGGTGAGATGACTTTAAAAAAAAAATCTAAGTAATTGAAACTTGAAGCATAAAGGGTCAAATGCGCCCTAGCTCTGATGTGACTCCAGCAAAGTTTCTAAGTGATCAAAAATGAAAGTACAACCTCCTAAATGCGCCCACCTCAAGGAGCTGATTGAAAATTCTTATAAGTGTCACAAAATGGAAGCTTACTATCTAAAATGCGCCCTTGATTGGAAGAAGTCTGAAAAAATTTAAGTGTGAGAAAATAGAGGCTCCCCCTATGAAATGCACCCAAGATTGGGAAGGTGGCCTGAAAATATTCTAAGTGTTTCAAAATGGAAGATGACCCTCCAATATGCGCCCAAGTTATGGAGAAGGTGAGTTGGAAATGTCTATGGCATACAAAGTGGAAGCTTGACCAAGTAAATGCGCCAACAAGGAGATGACTTAGAAAATTTTCTAAGTGTTGGAGAAATGGAAGCTAAAAGCTTGAGGGGTCATATGCGCCTAAGGGTTGAAGAAGAGGTTTGAATTTTTTCTAAGTGTAGAAACTTGAAGTAAGACATGGCAAATGCGCCCAAGCTGGTGATGACATGTTAAAAAAAATTCTAAGTATCAAAACTTCACTTCTAGAGAAAATACGCCCAAACTTCCGTAGCATAGCGTTGGAAAACTCGCCCCAAGGAAAAACTTGCCAAGGGAAAAATTGGAGAGTTTTTAAAAACTCGCCAAAAACTCGGAAAAAACTCGGCAAAAAAACTCGGGAAATGAAAAAATTGCTTAATTTTCATTAAAAACACATTTTTTTTGCAAAATTCAATGACGATGAATCCAATGAATCCATAAATGAGTACAAAAGTGTTTTCTATTAATTTTGATTGACTTTAATGTAAATTAATTACAAAATCGCATTCTCATGCGGAATCCCGATGGCTAAAAGACTGAAAGTCTGATACATGAAAACAGTAAAACTAGAACTAGAAGCAAATACTAAAGTTCTAAACAACAACTAAATACAACATGTTAGGCTTTCCTCTTCCCTAGTCTAGCAACAGCTAGGGAAGAAGGGGTGGGTCCTCTAGCCCTGCCACGTGTGCGTGGTGCTAGTGGTGGTGGCTGCGGTGCTACTGCTGCTGGCTCTGGCGCTGGCTCTGGCTCTGGCTGGATCTCATCCAACCCTACATCTCCAACTCCTGATGCACCCACATCCTCCATTGCCTCTCTCTCAAAGTCAAGGATTTCACCTGCACTAAACAATGGAGGCTGCTCCTCTCGCCCTGTCCAATCACTATAAGGATCTATCTCATCTAAGCCAATAGGATCCTGTGATTTTTCTTCAACTCTCTTTATGCGCAACCGAAGGTTGTATTGCACAAAGACCAAGTCATTGAGGCGCTTTTGTGTTAACTTGTTCCTCTTTTTCGTGTGAATCGACTCGAACAAGCTCCAATTGTGCTCACAATTGGATGCACTACAAGGCTGACATAGAATGCGGAGGGCAATTTTTTGTAGATTTGGGGTTTTTCCACCCTAATTTTTCCACCAAACATCTGGAAAAAAAGAAAAGAAAATTGAAGAGTTAGAAAACAAAGTCAAAGACTCAAAAGTCAAAAGTCAAAACACATTTTATCAAATTCTAAGATGCATGTGAAATAAACTTAAAATTTAAAGACTCTGAATTTTATACCTGGTGGCAAAGTGGTTCTTCCTCTAACAGCCAACTCTGAAGAAAAGAGATTACCAGTTGCCTCCCTATATATATCCATCTCCCTGACGATGAGGTCTCTCACTGCAACCTCAGGTTCCATCCTCTGAATGCATGTTGTGAGCCCCTCCATAACCTCTCCATTAGGATCAGAGAAGCTCTCTGAGAAGAGAAAAGAAGGGTTGAGGAAGTACCCTGCTGCATGGATGGGTTGGTGTAGTTGATTGTTCCACCTCTTATCAACAATCTCCCATATGGGATCAAATTTGAGGCTGTCCCCCTTGTAATAACTTTTGATGGCCTCCTTGGCCCTCTCCATGGCCTCATAAATGTATCCCATTGGGTTTTCATCCCCATCTACCAAGCGGAGGACTCTAACCAAGGGCTCCGACACCTAGATTAAAAATACAAAAAGATCAAAGTTAGAAATTTATAATGAAAGGCTTAAAGTTAAATTAAAAAACATATATTTATATTGAACTTGAGATTAAAATTAAAATCAAAGTTTGGAAGTTACCTTCACGATCTCTGTAGCTTTTTGTGCAAACAAGGGGTCGAAGACTATTGCAGAAATTCTATCTCCTTCGGCCTTCTTTGAATATGAAGAGTCATTCCATGCTTGACTCACAAACATTTGTCTTAGAGAGCCCAAAGAATCCAAAATGCTTTGCAACGTTAGGAAAATTGTTGCAAACCTTGTGGCACCCGATCTCACCAACTCCTTCCCTTGCGTATGCTCTCTCATCAAACTAAGAACCCAAGGGTGATTGTAGATATATTTTGTGATGCTCCTTGCATCATCTACAATCGGTGCCACCCAAACAAGTTTGCCTATGTCCTCGAAAAGAAGGTCAAGGCAATGAGCCGCACAAGGTGACCAAAAGAGTGATGGATGTCTACTCTCAAGCATCCTTCCAGCTGCCACATACGCTGCTGCATTATCTGTGATGACTTGCACCACATTAGCAATCCCCACCTCCATCACAACTTCTTCCAACAACGTACACAATGTATCTGCAGTTTTTATCTTGTTGGAAGCATCCACCGACTTCCAAAACACAAATTCACCTTTGGAAGCAACCAAAAAATTAAGGATGGTGCGGTTTCTCCCATCCGTCCACCCATCAGAAAGAATTGAGGAGCCAAATTTTTTCCATTTATTTTTTTGCTCTTCCACCACATGCATTGCCCTTTCGGTTGCATTTGTGAGCAACCTACAAGTACAAAGTAAAATAATTAAATAAGTACAAAATTGTAAGTTATAAAAAAAAAATAGCTTGAATTCAACATAAATAATAAATTAATTTAAATTTTAAATGAAAGAACATAAAATTTAAGTTGATTTGTCACTTACTTCCCACTCAAATCTTTGCGAGAAGGTGGCTTGAAGCCTTTTCCCGCAACTGTCAATGAAGTGACCATATTGTGCCAATAGGGACTATTCGCTACATTGAATGGTATGTTATTGAAATACCAAAAATCAGCACATGCCATGGTAGCATGTTCATGCACCTCCTTGTTCCACCCTGTAGCCTCCAATGATACCTGTGCTCCTGGTGTGTTTCTTGGCACAAAAAAACTCTGTGGGTTGCGTGAAGATGAAGGTGGTGGTGGCATTGGCACTCTAGTCAAACTAGAGGACAAGGGGGGCCTAGAGGATGCTGTGGCTGTGGCTGTGGTGGTTGTGCCATGAGTGTGAATCCGTGGACCACGAAGAGAGCCCACAATGCCAACAATATCTGGCTCTGCATCCTCATATGATTCTATCTCCATGTGCTCGGCCTCGTGCTCCTGAGTCCCATGGGCATGCGCATGTCCACTGGCTATGGCTGCTGCTATGGCTTTTTTAGCCCTCTCCTTTTGCATTTTTTTTTTTCCTCAGCAAGTGAAAGTAGGGCAAGCATCTCTCTTCTAATCTCTTCTTTGGGCTTCTCACAAACCTTGGCATCACGCTGAGGAATGCCTGCTAGATGGTATTTGAGGCGATTTATGCCTCCATGATATTTTTTTTGCATTCACTACAAACAACTGTTCCAGGCACTGGCCCTCTGACACCATATTTCCATGTAGGGTCTCTAGCCCCTGCAGGACGAGTGCCTGGAACCCATGATGATGCTGTGTGAGGGGTGGAAGTTGATGGAGTGGGGGCAGAACCTGATGCTGAGCCTGAACCAGAGCCAGAAGCCATTATAGTGTGTAATGTGTATTCACTGATCAATGATCAATCTACACATTCAAAAAATAAGCACAACATATTAGTTTTTTAATATAAAAAAAATTAAAAAACAACCTAAAATCATTAAAACTTAAAAAATCTAAAGCTAAATTCCATTTAAATTGATACAAATGTGCTTAAATGAATTATCAATTAACATTATTAACTAATCTTATTATTCTACACAAAAAATGAACCTAGGTCTGAAAATTACAAAAAATAGTGAAAAAAATGAAAAAAATCAGCAAAAATCAACAAAAGATTGTGATGAATTTTGTTTTTTGGATTCTCAATGCAAAAAAATTGTTTCTTTGTGCTCTATCATGTCTTTTTTTCAATTTGGAATGAGTATTTTGCAAGAATAATGAAAGAAAATGATTAATCAAAAACAAAAAACAAAAACAGAAACCCTACCTTTGAATCGAATTTCTCTTCAAAATCCACACAAAATGGCGTTTGAATCTTCTCTCCTCGATGGAAAATCGTTGGAAATGATATCTCCTTGCTTGGGGGGGGGTTTCAGCTCCTCACACAAAGTATCAATTGATTTTGAAATGAAATGAAGAAGATAAAAGACGTTTTTGTGCTTTATCCCTGCGCACGCGAGTTTTTGGCTCGGACTCGCGAGTTTTTGGCGAGTACTCGCCATAAAAACTCGCGAGTTTTTACCAAAAACTCGAAAAAACTCGGAATTTTAACTTGGCGAGTTAAACTTGTAAAAACTCGTTTTTGAAAAAAACTCGCGAGGTTTTAAAAACTCGCCGAGTTCTCTGCGGGTTTTCCAACTATGCTTCTCGTGAGGATGATGAAATTTGTTTAGGCATGAATAAAGTTGGCAAGAATGAGTCAAAAGGTGTCAGCTTCGTGAGGTTGATGAAGATTTTCATGACAAAGAAAGAAAATACGCCCAGATGAGAAGAATAAGAATAAAATTGTTGGCAAAATATTTTTCTAAGGTAAAATTCAAAAAAAAAAAATTAAATGTACCCCTTTGTTTGGAGACACATGAATTCGACACTTTCTGAAGGGAATTTTCTTCTGGGTATTGGACTTTTGTGATGAGGAATGGATTTTAAAGTCTTCCACAGCTCGCCAAGGATTCCGAGGTGAAGATTTTTTATGGGCATAGGATTGATGAATTTCCTAAGGAAAATTTGAAAAAAATTCTAAGGCAAGGAATAAAATGTGTTGTGGACATAAAAATGCCTTGGCGGATGAATTTGAAGTTGGATGCCTAGACGATTTTTTATCAAATTCCTGATGAAAACATTTTGCTCAAGCCAAAGCTGGATGAAATGTCAAAGTGAACGCCTCAGCCGGAAAAGTGAAGAAGATGCAATTGAGGCTAACACTTTTAAAAGATGATTTTTTTAAAAAAAAAATGCACCCTTGACGAAGATGAAATTTGTCTAAGGCATTGAAATATGATGCACAGGTGTTGTATTCCCCAGCCTACAGATGTTGAAAAATCATGAAGAAAGCAAAGTTGGCTAGAGAAAAACGACGAACCCTTGGAAGTTAAAGCATGAAAATCAGGTAAGTAAGTTGAGTTTATATTATGAAGTGTTATGATGCTCTTCTCCTTGCTTGTTCTGCAGGAGGAACGTCGAGACCAAACGGTGATGACTTGGGGAGATGAAGCGAATACTTGGAGAAAATGGCTAAGTGTTGAGACTTAGTATGTGCCCAGCTCAAGTGACAAAGAAGAAATGTTTTCAAAGCTCAGGATGGAGAGAAGAAGGTCGTCCTCAAGCACTTTCGAGTTGAGAAAACGACAAGGGAAAATCATCATCAAGCAAGAGAAGGAGGTTGCCATCTTGAAGTTAGATCGAGAACGTGCCTGCCATACTAGTCCAAGAAGTTGAAGCAGTGTGAACGCCTTTATGAACAGGAATCTTCTGGAAGATGATGGACATTAATGGCTCATTTATTACCCCACTCCTCTTGGTGGCGGTTTTTAGGGTGAATCTTGTTTAGGGATGAGGTGGCACAATTTGGGCCATCTAGCCGATTGTAATCTGAGCCGTCCGTTGGACTTGGCCAGCTATATAAAGGGGGCACCCCCCCCTCATTTGTACTAGTTAGACAGTAGACATAGAGTAGAGGGACAACTTAGAAGTAGCTTAGTATAGATTGATAGTGTAGTTGAAGAAGAAGGAAAGTTTTTCCTTTGAAAACTTTGTAAGAAATTGTTGTGAACACTCTCTCAATAAAAAGAGTTTTCGTTGATGATGATATCGTCTTTTGTTGTGAGTAGCTAGCAAGGTTTCTTAGTCCTTCTGATTCGAGTAGGATCTTAAAGTAGAATAAATTTCATTTCATGCAAGTAGTTAATGATTGTGGAATGTGGTCTTCAATTTGAGCAAACTTCGTCTATCCATACCACTAGTGTGTTCGCTGATGGTGAATGCACCTTGTGTGGTCAACTGGAATATC